>VUQR01024475.1:78595-164080 GCA_015108515.1 Hemichromis elongatus
TATTACAGTTTTTAGGGAGGTCGAGTGTTGGTGTACATTTCTTAAATTTATAGCCTGCCTCTGTGGATAAACATACACCAACACACACACATGCACACAACTGCACTGTGTGTTGAGATCACTGGGAGTTAGGTGACAGATACTGAGAATGCCTGGGACTAAATTAAGCCCACTGCTTCATCAAAAACATCCTGCCTTTCTGCTCAGGCTGAGATTGTGTTCGCTTTTCACAGGTAAGCAAGTGGGGGCAAACGCACTTTTATTCACACGCACCCTCAAGCATTACATTTTGTTACAGAGGCTGTGAGAAGTGATGGAAAACTGTCCTGTTTAATCTTTTTTTAAAATAAGCGCTATTGCTCGTATTATTCTTATCACATATTTGTGATGATAAAATTGACTCGCTGCAGCGTTGCTGTTTGTTGTGCCAAGAACAAAGGCATGGAAAAAAAATTAATATTGTTTTATAACTGTTGCTCTTTCTCTGCAAATAAAAGACATGCACCGCTTGGGATAGTTCCTTAAATGTACTGTATAAATACTTTAAATGATGACAGCTTAGCTGAGTTGACAGTCGCATGCATACACGCACACAGAAGCCGTAAAATTTTTAGAAATTGTCCTAGTGCTGTCGGTGTGTAGCAAGGTAAAGTGAAAGAAAAGTGAGTTTTACATAAAAAAACCCATAAAACTAGCTCATAAAACACCTTTTACTCTAAAGTAAACCACCTGCACACTTTTACGACACTAAAATAAAAATCTATACATGGCATAGTGAATGCATTATTTTGATTTCTTACATTGAGGATGTGTTCGGAATGAGTTCTCCTTTAAAACATATGAAGGCATGACCTTTGCTTCAAATGCAGCATTGTTCTTCTGTGCGGTTACTTCTAGGAAATGTTTTGAATACCTCTTTCCATATGCTTGCTGGGAAGGAGAATAAATTCACCTGTATATACACACAATCAAAATATGACCTATATACAGTAACAAAGAGCCAAAAAATTGGGTGTGAGCATAGGAGGCTAAGGAGGCCAGGAGGGAGGGAGGGAGGGAGGCTGGGAAGGAGGAGGAGGAGGAGAGTTCTGCACCACTCTGCTCCAGCTCCGACTCTACTGGTGACCCTGCGGCTGTAAATCTGAAAGCAGAAGACCATTCCTCACTTCTTGTTTTTTCCTTTCTCCTTTTTACTCTCTGGCACTTTCACATATCAGTGCCTGTGAATGACTTTCAGTATTTGATCTTGGCTCATTACATCTGCTTGGCAAGACACAGTAGAATATTTCGTTTTACAAGTGAGTTCAGGAGGCGAAAATAAGTGTTTAGTTGCAGATGTTTTGGACTTTTTCAAATGACAACTTGTTAATCAGTAGTTAATCAGACATGATGTGACCGACACCACAGCAAATGTCACTGTTGGCCTCTTTGTGTTAACAGACAGCTTAATTAAGCAGTCGCGCTGCCTTGATGTTCAGTTCGGTAAGCAGAGCTACATTGCTAAAACAAGTATTAAGCCATTTTTACTCGTGCTCATTAAGCATGCATGTCTTCTTATTTACACCCACTTCAAAGCTTTCTGTGTGACAGTTGCCAAGCGGGAAAAAAATGAAAGGGAAGAGGCGAGAATAAGAGAAGAGACTCACTAATACAGTCAATTTCCAGGAAAACCCGACTGTGACCAGTTAATTATCTTGATGCCTAACACACAACACGTCTGCCTGAGCCCGAATTCAACGCCGTGGGAGCCATCAAAAAAGAACAAACTTTGGTCATGGCCAGCTAGAGTTTTTTAATGCACGTCCCACTGGCTTTCACCAAAACTAAGGTTGAAATGTTTGTCAAAATGATACTAAAGGTATAATATCTGCAGCACCGTTGCATTTGCCTAGCACAGTCTTTCCAAATGAGAACTCCTAATGTAACAGAATAAACAATTCTTGGCTTCTAGTTTTAGAGCCAACTTCCAAATTTTAATGTTTACCTACCTAATTCCCTCCAGCATGAGACTGGGTGGAAAAACTGCCATACAACCGGATCACAATTCCCAAACCTTAATGAATGACTGTTTTAGTTAGGATTTTTCGGGCATCACTGTGCATTACCTGTCAAAATTAACTATATCAGCATTTCTGAAGAGACTCCTGGAGTTTGTGTGTGGCTTAGTATGAAAATGTTGTTCTGAATCAAACATCCATGAGCAAAAGACTAATATACGTTCTTATGTGTGTGATCTGAGATCATAACGCTGTGAAACGGCATCAACACTGGAAATGTGGTCTGTTCTTTAAGTGCTGCTATTTTGCCAACAAAGACTAATCTGTCTATATGACAGCCACGGTCGGACACGGCCGGGCTGACAAGAGAACCTCAGTAGAAAACTGAAAACACAATGAAGATTTAAGCTTTACCAGATGATCAAGACTGTGATTGCCTCACATGCCGTATTTAGTCCCAGAAGGATCCTGCCCAGATCACTTGAAAGTTGTGCAAAATCTGACCTTTTATTTCTTGTTATTTTACAGTAAAGTGATTTAACAAAAACTACAGCAGTGGGAAGAGTATACATACTATTAAATATTTGAGCCGGTGTTTCTGACACAATCAGACAACATTATGTCAGATAAATAATGGCCACCCAGGCAGACGTCACAATATTTTGGACGTCAGACAGCATCCTGTCAAAAAGACTGCAGTGTGCCCAGTTTTGTTTGTTTTGTTTTTGGTTGTTTTTTTGCGTTCCCTCTCGTAGTTTAATGAATGTAACACACAACATTTTGGAGCGCACATACACAAGTGAGCCAACAAAAGGACGATATTGTTGTGTCAGCTGTGGCGATGGAAAGCTATAACGTCATAGTCTGTGCTGATCACTGAATCTCGGTCAGTGTGCTAGCGAAATCTGTATAATCTATTTTATTATATCACCTTAGAAAAATACAAACTAACAACATTATGTTTTATTTATTCTAAAACATGAGTGGCGCGCAACTCACAACCAGCTGTTTAAAAAAAGCTGTTGGTCAAATAGGAGTCTTGCTAACTTTTCCACTGCTTAGCTGTCGGCTAAGAACAGGAAACTTGGGTTACAGTTTGCACAGGCTCACCTCAATTGGACAACGGAAAACTGGAAAAATGTTGCCTGGTCTAGTGAGTGTTTATTTGGAAGGTAAGGTCAGTATTTAGTGCAAACAACATGAAAGCGTGGCTTCATCCTGCCTCGTATCAGCAGTTCAGCCTGGTGGTGGTGGTGGTGTATTGATGTGGCAGATTTTTTCATATTTCGGGCCCCTCAAGCACCACCTGAGCATTGTTTAAACACCATAGTCTATCTGATTAGTGTTGCTGACCATAGTGTACCCATCTTCTACTGGATGCTTCCAACAGGATAGCAAACCATGTCACTCAAGCTTAAATCATCTCAGGCTATTTTTTAAATGAGTTCCCTATCCTCAAATTGCCTCCACAAACACCAGAACTCAGTCCAATAGTGCACATCTCAGATGTACGGTCAACAAATCTGCAGCAATCGTGTGATTCTATCAAGTCAATATGAACCAAAACCTCTGAGGAATGTTTCCAGCAGCTTGTTTAATCTGTAGCGTGAAGAATTAAAGCAGTTCTGAAGGCAAAACGAGGTCCAACCTACTACTAGCAAAGAATAACTAATGAAGTGTCTGATAGAAAGCAAGAAAGTCTCCTAAATAGGTCCCTGTTTAATGTAGAAGTTACAAATAATCTAAACATTTAAATGGTAGTGTTTGCTGAAATTGATGCATGGCTTAGATTTCCAAAATCCAACAGATAGCAAGACCCTTAGGCATGAACTTACCTTCTGTTTTAGTTTGAGCACAGCTTAAAGCGGTGATTCTGAATTGGAGTATTTGTATTTGAGATGCAGTAGCTGATAAAATCTGCAAGCACCCTGCAGACAAAACTGCAAACTCGCACAAATGATGTGAAGAGTGGCTGAAATTGTGATAATTATTCCTGGAGGGATTGCTCATTGTATGGTGCTTGGTGGTGGTGATGGTGCTTATTCAAGCTTTTGACATTTTAAATTATGAATGAAGTTGTGTAGTTCTTTAATAGCTTTTTAAATACTGACTTTGTTAGCTTTGCGCACTGTTGGATATGGATGGGTAGAGAGGGGAGGATGACCTGATGAGGGGAATTGCGTGCACTGACAAAGTTTAGCCAAGTTTATCCTACAAACTCCATCACCCCCTGACCCGCCTCCCTTCCACCACCATCCTCCCATGCAGCCTTTAGGAAAATGGGGAGTGCTTATTCTGTTATGTGCATGTGCTTTTTAACAAGTTGATTTATGAAACAAGTGTAACTGTTTCTAAGGCTTTGTTGGCAGGATAAGCAGTGTTGCATTAATTTCAGCCTCTACATCTCCTCAGCTGATGTTACTAAAAGGCATTCGTATCCTCCCCTTGCTTAAGTACAGCCCGAGACAATTTGGCAATTATTCGCCCAGTTTGAAATGTCAGCAGAGGTGAGAAAACTGAGAGGAAATGAGTCTGTGATTCATTGTTGTGTCAATATTTCCAAATAAAAACAGGCTCACTGTGCTGTAGCTTCACATAATCACTTTTAAATATGATTAAAACCGATACCTTTTAATGGAGCCATACAGGCGTACACACCTTTCCAATATGTAGGTGGTGGGAAAAGGAAACTGAGAATTGTTGGCGATGAGCATATACTGTATCTCTCAAGTCCTCCATTTATATTCCTCATACAACTAAAGCGTGCGTCGGTGCACGCATGTTTGAATGAGCCGGTTTGTTTTGAGCACCCTGAGCTTTCAAAGAAATAGCTCGGCATTTTTGAGAAGCACGCGTACTTTTTTTCTTGCCAAGAGTTAGATGAGAAGATTGATACCATTCCTGTGTCTGTAGGGTAACCGTGCAGCTGGAGCCAGGAGCTGTGACGCAACCGATTTTAATTCAGCTTAGGGATGCAATGATTGGGTGATTGATCGGTTAGTAGATCGACAAAAAATTAATCAGACTTGTCTGTGTTAATGCAGTTATCTCTGCAGTCATTTCGAAAGCAAAAATGTAAAACTACTGCCAGTGCATGCTAATAAAATGCCAGAATTTGATGATTTTCCTTTTTTGTTGTTGCTACTTGATAGTAAACCGAATAGGCGCTCAAATATATATTCAGCTGGGAAATTGCAATTTTCTTACATGCTATAGATATAATTATTAACGAATGAGGAAAACTGCTAATTAAGCACATATGCACATAGGTTACAAGCAAAGTTTAAAAAGCAGAGCAGTCAGCTCCACGGCACGGTAGTGGACAGCAACAACAGCATCACATTAATTATTACCGGCTGATGTAAAACTTTAAAGAGACAGTTACTATCAGAGTTATGTGAAAGCTGATTACCTTCCTCACTGTTTGCTCAGGTTGTTTCGGAGCCTGTTGTCAAGCTGATTGGCTGAAAGCTGGTCAAGAAGGTTCGGTCTCTCTTTTTATTGATGTTTTTTTTTGTAAAGAGGGGTGCAAAAGAAATACCCGATCCGCATTTATTCGCCTCGACACTTTTGTTTGCAGTGTTTGCTCTAGATTTGAGTGGCTTTCAGATCCTACCGACACACCCCCTAATGGTTAAAGTCTCTTTGCATAAAGATTGGAAACTGGAACGTGGCTAATATGACCCGGCCTGTCAGCTCAGTAATTAGCTCGTTTTATCTCATTCTATTACAGCTGTACAGAAAAGATTAAGTAAACAAAGATATTTTGCGTTGGACTTATACCTTGCTAGAAACTGCATGATAACAAGAACACTGGAGGTTGCAAAAAAATCACACATTAGCCCTTTGAAACTAACAAACCAGTCTTTTATCACTTATATGAGGTCCTTGTAGGTGGAAATTTTTTTTTAACTTATACCAGAGACAGCATAGCTTCTTTCCCATTTTTGTATTGATGATTATCCCACAATGAGATGCCCGAAGATTTTTGGTCCCTCACTAAGAGATGTGAGTCAGAGTAAAAGAAAAGTTCTTGTTTAACTGTTTAACGTTTGATTTACTCAAACTCAAATTAGACTTTTCTGTCAAAGAAGTTCACAGACAGCATCAAATTTATGTTAAGAGAGCAATTAAAGAGGTGCGTGATACTCTTCCTCCTTTTCTTTATTATTATATGCTGTTAGAGTGATGGATGCTCGTATTAAACATGGCAAAAGTTTGAAATGATGAGGTCAGTGTATGTATACATAATACCAATGAGCCACAAGCACATGCTTCAAACTGCTCCAAACACTTAGGTTTTTTTTTCTATTCATGGCTCTTTATAATGTAAATAAATTTGGTCACCTGGTCGTATGAAAAACACAGCTCTGGCTGTGAACACTGAAGCCCCACCCATCAGCCATCCAAATCATTTGCTTGTGAGGGGCTACCAATCAGCAGAAAGTTAATGTAAAGGGAGGGGAAAGGGAGCTAAAACAGCTTATTTCGCTAGTTGAACTGAGGGCCTGAAGCAAGCCCCAGTATTAATACAAGGGGTTATGTTAAACTCTGAAATATGCAGGGCTACTCTAGTAGAGTCTAAGAATAAAAATCAGTGTTGGAAGTGAGCATAATAGGTTTTTTTTAGCGTTTTTTTCCACATAGTGCTGAAAGAAGAAGGTGTATGGGAGAAAAAAGTCAACATTAAAAGTGGCAACATGACCACAGGAATTTGCTTCAATCAGAAAGCATGTTTACACCATTCCTGCGTGTACTTTAAGTTGTACATGTTGCTTACAGTCAGACATCTACGCTGCCCAAAATTACCCATCCTGTGTGTCAACAAGATAAGTCAACACAAAAACAGCCAAGTACGACAAGAAAACACAAGAGGCATGAAGGATGAAAAATGAAACCCTGTCAACCCAAATAAGAACATCATGCAAGCACTTCTGAATATTTGGGATGCAAATGTAACAGATATTTCCAAAACTGTTGGTTTTGGAGTCAATCCTGCATTGCACCGCTGTTCTTATGCCCAAGGAATGAGAAGGAAGTTCCAAGAAGGCACATTTCTGGGTCGCCTCAGGCCTGGCTGTCACGCCGCAGCTCCTATTACTCCTGCGCCAACATGAAACAGCTCGTCGTTTAAAACTTTAAAAAGATGTGCTCCGCACACAGGCGGCATATTCATGTCCACATCAGTTGCAAAGGTTACGGTGAGGAAAAACAATGCACGTGCTGATATTTCACAGACCTGTCAGCTGTGCAGCTCAACAATACATGCATACAACAAACGAGAGGATAAAAGGCATAAAAACACATTCACAATCTGCCTTTTATTCTGAAAAACAACTATGAAAGGATCATGCTGCCTCTGTGACTGATGATTTTGCCAACATAAAGACTGAAAAAGCAGCAATTGATGTTTTCCAAGTGGCTTGAAAAACTTCCACTGACAGTTTCGATAGAAGCGGAAAACCTCTTTTCTGTAATGGAAGAAGGTTTTGGGGGAAGATGGGTTTTCCCTTTCTGTAATATCCTCAGAGCCAGGCTTGGCACCGACGCCCTCTGGACTGGAGGATCTTGGCTCGGAGCAGACAATGGGGCTTCAAGTGAGTCACAGCAAGTAGAAGAAAAGATCAGAGAAACCATACGGCTTTGTCATGCTGCTGATTAGCTGGAAATGTTCATTTCATTCTCTTGTTAACAACAAATGTTACAGGAAAGTTTTAGGGAACGCAAGCTTTTGAATTTAACGGAACACCGCGCTAAAAGTGGCCGAGCGGCAGCTCACCATTAACCCTCTTAGCTGTGAAGAGCAGCAAAGAGTGCGAGTAGTAAAATGGCCACCTTCTCATTTTGCCTGCTGAAGTGGTTGGACTGATAAAACACTCACTGCTGCGGGTTTGTTTGGTGAGAATTGGCTGCGGAGCCACTTCTTTGGCAAATGATCTTTCTGCCAAAACAAACAGCCGCTTTTCTTCACCCCTTATCCACATACGCACACGAACACACACATTTTACTTGCTGACTCCACACAATGGCATGACTGTATCTGCAGCACCAAACAGACATCTGCCAATCGCCCTGCGGAGCTCGTTGTTACTCAACACTGGGGCACACAAACGCTGAGCCGAGTTCGGTCTCCAACAGATTTTTGCACTGCAACGAGAAAGTGCCAATGAGGTGTGCCAACGTGCATCGCTGACCCCGAATAGCCAGAAAACAACTGGAACCTGATGTGCCCCCGAACAGTGGTGGGTAAGACAGAGAGAAGACAAGAGAAAAGGAAAGGAGGCTGAACTCGAACTCAGCTCAGGCAGCAAAGCACCTCTCAGCTACGAGGACTGCATTCCTCCTCATACTACAGCACAAACATAGGCACTGTATCTGCGCTTGCATATTCAAACATAACGACAAAGATAAACAGCTGACGATGAAGCACGGCTGCTGATTGAAGTCACGGCTCAGTACTTGAAAGCAGTTGAGCATACCCTATAGAAGACTAACAGGAATACAGGGAATACTAAAGCTGGGTGCATTTGTGTGCCACGTTTGTGTTTACAGTTCTAACCCAACGAATCTAAACATCTCATATGGCTATGTATACAAAAGACACACCTCCTTCTCTTATGCCTGGGAGGCATGTGCAATGTTTATTTTGACCTTTCTGTCTTCCTACAGCATGATCTGACTGCTGTGTGCAGCAAAGCCTTGTTTTGTTTTTTTCTTTGTTTGTTTCATTTGCCACTGCAGCAGATCCCATCAAAAACTGGCAACTGAAATATATTTCTTCAAGAGTTTATTTATCGATGCTGGAATTCATAAGTGGATCTTTCACATCACTCAGTCACTGAGAACTGAGTCATAGAAGCTATTCATAAGTCGAGCCAGTGATTTACTTCCTCCACTCAAAACGTAAGGAATGTCTTAGCTAGTAGAGACAGTAATAACGTGTAAATCAGTCACTAGGAAACATATGTGGCTCCATCTAATAAAAAGCAATCATTGGTGCCAACAGGAGGTCACTGTAGTACCAGCATAACCATGGAACATTTCTATGGTATGTATTAAAAGTAGCTGCCAATTTTATGTGTGACTGTATTACTTTTTACAGAGGGATACTCCGTGTGGGTCTCAGAGTAAACAGTGTTCAAATGATTTAAACCGGATTAGTGGACAGCTGATGTTTCGGAGCCTCCGGTATATCCAGCGGATAGCAGGCCAAGAGTTCCTGTTCAATGTGCCAATCACTGGTCATGAAAGCAGATGCATTTTTAAAAAGAGAAACTGTTGTAAGGCAGCAGTTGACGGGTTCAAAATTGCATTTCGGCTAGTGTGTTCCTCGTTTTGCTTCCCCCTACAGAGCTTGCTGACCTGCAAGCAAGCGAAGCCCACTCAAACCTCATGAGTAAACCGAATGAAATCCAAAAAGGCTCCGGTACCAAAACTTTTGTGCTATGCATCAGTAAAGTTGAACACTTTAGTTATTCTCCTTCATTTAAAGCATCTTTTAATGTATTTTAATAGTTCAGTAAAAGATCATTCTTCTTAAAACCTGGTTTTAAAGAGCAGAGGTAATGCTAGGGTGTTATCTGGCACAATTAGTGAAATTGTTTCTTCTGTTTGACTAGTTGTCCCAATTTTTTCAAATGAAGATCATGAAAATGTTCTTACTTTCTTTGTAGAAAAAATGAGTAATGTGAGAAATAATATTTTTCCTTCAGCATCGTCACTGCCTGTTCCTACCCCAGCTCAACCTGTTTTTATGAACGATTTTTAATTTTCTTTTTACGTTTCTTTTAGTGAACGGGTCAAATTAGTCGATTCAATAAAAACATCCTTCTGCTATCTTGAAACTTTACATGTATCTTTGTTCAAAACGGTCTTTCAGTCCTATCAGTCCCAGTTTGCTTTCTTTATTCAAGACCAGAATGCTCTGATCCACCCATTAAAAAAAACAAAAAGAACAGCTTGGCGCTTCTCCTCTCAGTAGTTACAGACTCATTTTAAAATTACCTTTTATTGCTAAAATCTTAGAGAATGTCATAGCTAAGTGGTTTGGACAACAAAAAAGCATTCTTGATAGATTTCAATCTGGCTTTCATAAACCTCATAACAGCTCTTTTTAGTCTCAAGCGACATCTCGATCTGAAGTGATTCAGGGAAATGTTCTGCTTTGCTGATGTTGGCTCTGACCTCTGCCATCAACACTGCTGACAATCACATTATTTGTAACAGGCTGAAATACTGGGTCGGTCTCTGTCCCTTACTGTTTCTCTTATATCTGTTTGTTATTCAACACAATTTGGTCCCTTTAAAGGACATTTCTTACCATGGCTATGCAGATGACATTCAGTTATATATCTATTTTAAACCCCAAGATATTTCTGTTGCAGATCAAGCTTATGTGAATAGATTTCTATTAAAAGATGTTTGGCTGACAATTTCTTGCCAACTTAAATGAAGAGAAAACAGAAGTCCTTGTTTGTGCCTCTAAGAGATTTGTGCCTAAGGTTAAGGAAACTCTAGGTAACCTTCTATCAGGGTAACTTTTGACTCCACTTTCACTTCGGTTGCTCACATTAAATCTCTGGCTTGCTCTTGTTTTTAATCAATTAAGTTGACTCACGTTTTGTTACACTCTGATTTGGAAATTGTTTTTCTTTTTTTTCATGATGTCTGGATTATTGTAATTCAGAGTTCACTTGTCTTAACAAAGCTGCTTTGAAACACCTGTCTGTGATTCAGAACACAACGCCTTCTCCCCATTAACTTCGGGGTTGATTCAAGATTCTGGTTTTGATTTTTCGTCCTGCATGGAAAAGGACTGGTGTAAATCAGTCAACTTTTATACTCATACATCCTTAGCAGCTCCCTGAGGTCACGTGAAAAGGACCTGCTAGCAGTACATACAAGACTGAGGAATAAAGGCCACAAAGGTTGTGCCAACAATGGCCCCTAGACTGTGAAAATCTTTCCCTCCAAGCCTGAAATCTATGAACATGATGGTCTCTTTTAAAAGGCAGCTAAAAATTTACCTGCTGTTCAAACTTTTTGTTTGTGAGCAGAAGCCAATCAGAAGAAAATTGGCTTAAAGCAGTGGTTCTCAAATGTTGCGGTGTAGAATCACTGAAGGTGGGACTCAGACAAACAGTTCAGCTTTGGTAAATAATTCATTTATCATAATTTATGCCTTGTGACGTGTCAAATTACACCAATCTGCTGACCTTTAGGTAAAATTCAGCTTGAATCCTTTTTGTACTGTTAATGATTGAATGTGGGGTGTGAACATTTTTTTGCCTTCTGACATGGGGCATGCCAGAAAACATTTCAGAACATCTGGCTTAAAGAACAGGGGGAAGTGCACTAAAATGGCTTATTTCAGTCAGAGTGAACTAGAAGGCTGCATAGAGGCCCAATATCACATAAATAAGGATTATTTTGAACTGCAACTCTTGCAAAGCTACTCTAGTGGACTCCCACATAAAAAAAAAATGTAGTTGGAAATGAGTACGGTAAAGGTCCCCTTTTAGGTGATTTTCTCACAAAGTGCCAAACAATTCCTCTAAGAAAAGAACATTTTTATTTTTATTTATTATTATTTTATGTTTATTAGGGGGACGTGCTTAGCATAGACGACATGCAATCAGAAACTATGTGTACACGGTCCCTGTGCTGTACTGTACTTCAGTGAAATCCAAGAATGAAAATTCAAAAGTTGGAAAAGAGCATAAAAGCTCTGCTTTAATCTTTCAAGTAAGAAACGACCGTGAGAGATGTGATAGATGATTATATATATCTCTGTGTATTCCAACCATAGCCAGTGTCACAAGCTCTGGTTATGGCAGTGCTGCAGGCATCCGCACAGAGAAGGCCTGCTCCAGTTTTTCTCCCTGTCTCCCTTTTGTCTGCAGTGTTTGCTCTGGATTTGAGTGGTTCTTCTGGTGTTGGAGTGCTGTCGGCCCACGCCCTATAATGCCAACCTCTGTTAGAGAAAGATCTGGGTCTGTGCCACCACCGGTAAGATGAGGCCTGTGCTAGTGTTATGGGCGTGCCTATTTCACCTGTTGAGTCATGCCACTATCGTATATTCATCACCAGCCTATTTGCTGCATGCGCAAAAATTAATTGCTCGTAGTTTTAGCACACCAAACAGTTTGGTGTGGCAGGTGCAGGCATCACATATGCATGTATAAAACAGATGTGGGTGCATTTGCTCACAGTCATTGAGACTTTTTCTGACTCCCCCCCCCCCCTTCATCATGGAGTAGTCTGTTAACACCCAGTTCACCAACACTCATATCCGAGGACTTAAGCTGCTGAATCGCAGGCACATGAAGGGAAGCCACCGTGCATGCTGCACCGCTACCCCTGTTACCCATATTTATTCTCTGTCTCGTCATCACTCTGTACAACTCTGTCGTCCACAGGCTTGCTTTAGTGGCACATTTATCACTGTAAAGATGGGTTCACATAACCATGAAAGAGCTTTTTTTTTTGTAAGCCGAGCTGCACAGAAAGAAAAGAAGCAACTAGACTTAAAACATCTCCCTCTGTTCACTGTGCACTACAGATACATATTCATAAAGCAGTTCTTCTCCTTTTGTAAAGTTTCTTTGATAAAATATTTTGACAGTGTTGCCTAATTTGGAGCAAGAGCAGAGGCCTGCACTGACTTGCTGTAATTTAAAACCCAAATACAAGCAGACAGTTACTGAAGTAAATCTTCCGTTTCAAAATACCTCAATATTTAACATCGATCATACTTCTCATTCGAGATTTTACGCCTGACTCTGTCTGGTCTCCCACAATGTTTCTAGGAGCTACCGTAGCTACTCCGACGTGTCAGGTCAAATGCAAGCTCTGTAAGCGGACGTGTTCTCGCATACCCAGAACGACCTTTAAGAGTACAAAAGCTGGTTATCAAAAGGGCCATTATGGCCACTGCTGAAATTCAAATGGCTTTGGTAGATAATGATGCAGTATTTCCAACATACGCTCGTCAGTCACCCGAGAGCGGAGACATTTGGGGAAAATTTGTGTGACTCAACGCAACTGGAGTAAGTTCAGCTTTTGTAAATAATTCATTTATCATAATTTGTGCCTTGTGACGTGTCAAATTACACCAAATTGGAAGGAACCTGGCTTTGATGACAGAATCTAAAAAAACGATCCCTTGTGAATTTGACCCCAGGCTCACCCGGACCCTCCACCCCCCCACCCCCCCCCCTCCCCCCCCCCCCCCCCCCACACACACACACACTCACACCCACACACACACCTACACAGACACAAAACCCTTGACATAAGGTCTGCCACACAAACTCTTAAAATGTGCAATATTTGTTGTATTTGTCACAACATAACATTTGCATCAGTTTATTCTGAGTTTCTTCATCAATCGATAACTTTTAATGCTGTTAAGTGATTTCTCCCATTGAAGTTGACATAATGACTGATCGATGGTCTCCATTTAAACATCCTCCCATACCGAGAATTACTCAGATTTAACAGTAATGGAACAAATGAAAAATGGGGTATTTTCAATGCCCAACTTTCCTAAATGATTTCTGTGTATAAAAAAAAAAAAAAAGAACCCAAACAGCATGACTTCATCCACTCTAGCTGCTGATGTTCTTTTTCAACCTTGTAATTAAGAGCAAATATTTTTTAAAAGACCTTACGTGTTCATACTGTTAGCCAGGCTGCGTGATGAAGATTATGAATGGGATGGGTAAAAGGCAACAAGGAGGAAACAGACAGAACAGAGTGGCCACAATCTGGCTTTAGGCTGGCTCCGCCCCACATGTCATGCTGTGTTGTTTTGTTTTGTTAACCATGACAACTGCCTCAGCAGCTCCATCCAGCTTCAGGATTATTCTGTGTGAGAGAGCTAAGCAGGGGGTGACAGAGAGGAGAGATGAGAAAACATGACAAGATGAGAGAAGTGGAAGGCAGAGGGGTGTGGAGGACGCAAACTAAGATGTGAGGATTACTGGAGGAAGCAGGGAAGTCGCAAAATAATTAGAGAGAGAGGGAGAGAAGACAGAGGTGGTAATGCAGAATTGCACGGATGGAATGGCAAGACTTTTGATTCATGTGGTAAAGAACTGTAAACTGAAATGCAACTGCTTTAGCAGTTATGACAACATGAGGACAACAGGCATTGGACTTATGGGATGCTGTTGTAAATCATTCAGACCACAATGACCAAAAAGCCTGCCAGGCTCCACGTTATAAAAGCCAGCAGGCCTTCTGAACATCTGGCTATTCAGTATTGCCTTTAGCACGTAACAGTTGTAATGAGTGAGTATGTTTAAATTTTAACATCAGTAACATTTATTGTAAAAAATATGTTTATGAAATGTGTTTATTTTTGTAATCTCTGTATTTGTTGTCAGAGTTATGTATGAATAAGGACCCAGAGAAAGTTATCTGTGTATTCTAAATAATTGTTTCCTCGATATGTGAATCACTTTCTCACTAAAGATGAATTTTGATACCAGCGTTATGTACTAAATCTGAAGTATATTTGTGTGTTATTGAGTATTATATTATTATTATTATTAACTTTTTTTACACGTAAAACTCGTATTTCTTTCACTGCACAAATTTTATCTGATTTTCTGCATTTTAAAAAATATTTTCTTCCATGTGCGGCCAGGAATGCTCCCTGCCTTCCTGCTAGCTGGGTTGATTCTGGCTCTGTCCATCCCTGGCACTACCTCAGAGTCAGCCACGCTGCGGTTCCTGGGGCAGACTGACTTTGTTGTCAACGAGAGCAGTTCAGCTGTGGTCCGCCTGGTCATAGAGAGAGTGGGAGACCCAGTCAATGTGACAGCTTTGGTTCTGGTAGGATATAAGCTATCGTCTTGTAATATGTTTCTAATATGTGCATAGGTTAGCAATGTTGGTAGTGTGAACTTACAAATAATATAGAAATTCACAACAGTTCATAGCAGTGAGTAGAAATACTGCAGCCTGTTGAATCATTCAGCCTGTTCTGTCTGTACAGTTAAGCATATAAGTGTCCTTATTCTGGGAAAGTTGACCTTCACATCAGGTGAACATGAGAATCAGTAACTGTTTTGTCTATGACAAACAACGTTGATGATATAAAAGTCCCAATGTGTCAGCAGAAACTCAGTTGGAAATAAATGGATTTTGGCTTTACGTCGTCTACATGGAGCCCAGTGTCAGCTGCTCACAGCTGGTGTCTGGAAATACAAACTGGCGGTGCGATGAAGAGTAGTTTGAGGGATTATTTTTGTGATTCTTGATATCTTTACCATATTTCTTTTTACATTCATTTTATACCATTGCTGGTTAAAATACCGTATAATGTCAGACTTCCTTCCAGAAGCTAATGGAAATAGATAGAAAAGCACAGAAACTCAGGCTCAAGCGGGTCCAAGAATAAATGAATAAAATCAAACAGGACATGATGTCTGTTTTCTGAACTGAGACATGCAAAAAGTCCAGGCCTGGAGCATGTTAATGGCACAATTTTATATGAATATAAAAATATATGTAAACTGAAAAAAAGCAGTTGCTTTAGTTAAAATGTGTTGTGATGTTTCATTCAGCTAGAGGGAGTTGACACCGGGGACTTTGAAGCCATTAATGCTGCAGCCTTCCTGCTGTCCAGTGAGTCCAGTAAGACCATCTTTATTGCAGTGAAAGATGATGACTTGCCTGAAGCCGATGAGAAGTTTACGTTCAACCTCATGTTACAGGTAAGAGCCCATTGCTTCTCTGCGAGTTGGTGTAGTCACTTTCTTTGCATACCCCAGTACTGCGCTTCAGTGTGCTGCTCAATTAATCTAAGATGAAAAAACAGGTGAACACATGGCTTGAAAAGCATGACTACGGCAGTGTCAGTTTTTGTGAAAGATGTGAAAATGATCTTAAATGGTACAAATTACAAATCTTTTTCAAACCAATTGCCGTCACCGTTCTGGATGACTTAAGCCTGGAGACTACCTCCATGGTTTCATGTAGCCATGTAGTTGTCAAGTTTGATTGATGGGCCGGCGTTGGCTGGTCTTGTTGTCTGCCCATCTTGTCTTTCACTTAGAGATAAAGGTCATTTTGAATACCCTGGGTTTGGCTGGTTGTGGGGGTGACTATCCTGCTTTCCCTGCTTTTAAAGACAAAAACTAAAGGAAATGTTATACCCTGTCATTTTAGACGGATTTATTATTGTTGGGTTACTCTTATTGCACTTAACACAACAAGTTGTCTCATAAAGTTACCTTCATTTTCTTTGCGCTGTGTATGGGAGTGAGGGGAACCCTGAACACATGGAGCAGAGTGACACTAACAAACATACACACACTAAAGCTGAGGGTAGAGACGCAACAAGCAAAGCACAGCAGAGAGTTTCATATTTCTAGGTTAATTAACTAATTAATTAATTGATAATTTATTCTGTCTGTTCTGTTTTCCTTTTGGTTTCAGGACAGGATCCCTCTCTTGAGGCAAATGATTGTGTGCCCTGTGGTCTAAATTTAGAGAACAGCAACAATTCTGAACATCTGTCAGCAAGAGTTGCTTTCCTCACATCAATCGTTCTCGATTTGACGCTGCATTTTTGAGACATCTGGTTAACATTCAGTAGCAAAACTCATTTTTTAGCCTGTTACTAAAGGGAAAGACCAAGCCTATCAGCTTACCCAGGTTATGTCTGGAGTACAAGTGTGCGCTACAAAAGGTGTCATGGATTAAGCACATGCAAAAAAAAGGGTTCATCGGGGCCATAGTTACAGTTCAAAATCTGTTACCGCAAAAAACATTGCTGGTTCACTATGACAGGAAAGGATTTGTTTTACAGAAACAGTGTTGAGTTGTTGCAGATCAGAGCAGGTGCAGCCTAGCAGCACAGCACCAAATTACAGAAACACATAGTGGATCATGGCATAGAAGGCTTGGGAAGGCATGGTTGATTTGCAGCACCAAACTTTCTGCAATGTTGTTTTTCTAAGTTTTTAAAGTGACTTTTTTCTTTACATAGCTAAGGCCTCATGAGTGTGTCCATAGAAGTGTGTGTGGGTGTGTGTTTTTGAGCATTTTCCTGGCATGCTCAGTGGCTTGGATTGGGAAAAGTGTGTGGATTTGTTGCCTGTGAGCTGACCTGCTACAAGGGCTCAGCATCAGAAAGAATGTTAGTCTAAAAAAGCCCCATTTGAATAAAGAGATGAATACAAGAGGCTTAAGTACTTTTTTGTGCTGTTTTTTTTTTTTTTTTTGCCTTGGCTTGCTCCTTTACATGTGGAGACACAAACATGTAGTGGTTTTGATAAGAAGTTTCAAATGCACTTTTTTTAGCTGAGAAGATCTAAAGATATTTAACACATGCTTTAGTGGAGAAATGTTTGTGTTTCTGTTTATAATACTAAATAATACTATAATAAGATAGTTGATCATTTTCCAAAATACCTGCAGCTAGTGAATATCCAGATGTTTGAATGTTGTAAAGGGATTTTTGAAGTTTTGGTGGATGTTGCTTCTTGTGAAAACATATGTAAGCTCACTAATGGAAACCCTGGAAACGGCATGTAAAAGTGTGGGGTTTGTTTTCTCTTTTGAATCCTGTGTTGGAAAAATAAGATCTTGCAGATCATCAGGTTAAGAGTAAACATTTAGGTGTAAGCCCTGTTAACTCATAGTGTGATTTTAGGCCTGCTGGGATGTTAAGTCTTTCTGGCCTTAGCACTGAATCAGAGAAGAGTACAAGTCCTAAAGAGGTTTCCTGCAGAGAGCTAACCTGACAAATCAACTGGTCTGAAACCAGTACTTCCTGCTTTGTGCCCTCTCACCAGGGCTTCTCAGTGGGAACACAGGAATGTAGTATAGCCCACAGATAAGGCAGTCGGCCTGGCTGTCCACATGAGAATCAGGCTTACCTTTGGTGGTGGTGGTGGGGGATAAAGGAGTCTTAATGTAAATATGCTGTAATCTTTGCTTTTAGATAATCATTTCTATTCTCCCCACTTTCCAGAGTTCCTCAAATGGTGTTACACTGGGGACACCAAACAAGGCAACCATCACCATACTGTCCAATGATAATGCCTTTGGGATTATTGCCTTCAACTCAGTAAGAAACTTGCCATCAACCTTCATCTTGTCTTTGCTGGTTTATCTATTTACAAACTTTTTCTTGGGATCCTTAAAGCTGCCTAAAATCTTCACTGAACCCTGTTAGAAATCTACAAATAAAACATGCTAAACCAGCTGTGCATTACTTAAACATGCTCCACCTGAACCATCTGATAATGTGTTCCCGTTAAGAATACCTTATGGAATAGCTGTGCTCCATTCATCTGTCTCTGCGTCCCTGGTTATCAGTAATGGAAAAAATGTTAACTTGCACCATAATTTAACAGTTTAACAGCCCAGTTTCTTTGAATATGCCACATGAAAGGCTGGTTGCTTAAGATTTATTTCCTGAAAGAGTGTGCAGTGTTCCCTACTGTGTATTCTTTCTGTATGATTCCTTTACTACTTTTGTCTCTTGCTACAAAAAACAAAGACAATCAAAACTGAAACCAAAGGATTAAAGCAGTTCATATACAATGACCTTACAAATGACTTGTTTGCTAACAAAAAATAATTACAAGTACCTTAAAAAAGTTTTTAAAACAACATAAAAAATATAACAAATAAAGAAAAAAAAAGTATGGATACCTTAAAACCGATTACAATAAGTGAAAATAAATTAAATTTTTCTCTTGGTTATCTTGTTATATTTGTTGAGGATGTGTAGAGAGGCATTTTGCTCGCTTCCACTGCCAGATTGGGGTTTAGTTCAAATGAAATGTTTTACCTGTTTTTCTTTCTGCTGCGGTTTTTGCTGCAAATATTACATTCATTTATTATTAATTTGGATTATTCTAATTGTCAATGAGTGAAATAAAATGTAAGCAGATCAAAGTTCTGTTTTTATGTTTTCTTTCTTTTCATCTCAGACTGAGGAGATCATAGTTGATGAACCCAGAGGACGGAACCGTTACGTGCCTTTAACTCTAATTAGAGAAAGAGGAACATATGGCACAGTGACTGTAAATTTTGAGGTAAGATCATGTAAATATTATCAGAATACCTAAGTGACTTTTATGATTCACGAACTAACAGTGTCTAACAAATGTGTGTTGCATGTAGCTTGTTAGATGCCCCATATAAGTTTATCCCACTGCCTTAAAGAGACTCATGAATTCAAGAGTTAAGATCATTTTGATACCAATAGCAACATCTATGTTTATTAAATAATGCAACAGCCTTGTTTTCCATAGTAACGATAAAATAACAATCATGTTCAGCCCATAGGTTTGTCAAAGTAAGAATATCACTGGGGTTGTTCTCCTTCCTGTCTTCATAGATCGCTGAAGGTCCCAACCCTGCCAGTGAGGATCTCAGTCCTGACAGTGGAAACATCACTATTCCTGTGGGCCAGGCTGTAGTGAACTTCACTGTACTTATTCGGGATGACCAGGTATTGAACTGATTGATTACACTGGACCATTTAAGTTTATTACAATCTATCAATATAAAAATCTTTACTGCACTGGCAAAAGTTTGCAATTTTAAAAATCCTTAAACTGTAAAATAATGTATACAGCATTCTTCTTCATCTTTTTTGCTACATACATGTTTAGAGTTTTGTATGTGTTTATGTATGTGTTTCTCTTTCTCTGTGTATCAGGTCCCAGAGGATGATGAAGTGTTTTCAGTAAGACTAGTGGGTGTGGCAGGGGGAGCTCTCCTCAAGCCCAACGCCAGCAGTGTTCAGCTGAGAATCCTGCGTAATGACAGCCCGCTGCGGTTCTCCCACACTTTTCTGGCAGTACCAGAGTCTGCGGCAGTCATTGCCCTCAATCTGACCAGAGGTCAATTGACTGAGGATGGCCCACTCATTGGCTCTGTTGACACTGAGGTCGTGTTCTTTGAATCAAGTTTTTATGTTTACATAGGCGTTTACTGCAAAAGCACAAAGAACTAATATGTAGAGAAAACTAAAAGCATTTGTTTGAAACATCTGGACTCTACTGTCTTTAGGTTTCTGTAGATTACATGGTGGTGAGTGGTGAAGGCCTGGGCAGTGCCACACCAGCTGTGGATTTCCTCGATCTACAGCCAGTCAGAAGAGTTACATTCCCTCCATTTGTCTATAAAACCAGCCTGCTGTTCAACATCAGTGATGATAATGTGCCAGAAATTGCAGAGTCCTTCCAACTGGTCCTGCTGGAGGACACGATCAGTGGAGATGCTGTGCTAGTATTGCCTAACTCTGTGCAGGTCACCATCGAGCCCAATGATAAACCTCATGGTGTCCTGTCAATCAGTAGCAGCGGACTGGCTCAGCCAATCAGCATCAATGAAGATCTGACACAGAGGTAGCATTGTTTTCTCTATAAATGGGTACAATAAAATTTGTTGTATAATCTAAATCAGGGATGTCAAACTTATTTTTATTATTTCAAGAACTTTCCTATGATAAACTTGTTTATTAATCACTTTATTTGTATTGTGTTGTATGAATGGCCACGGAGTAGATCTTTATCACTAGGAAAAGCCATTAAATGTTTTAAAATACATTTAAAGTCTGAAAGTTTATGCCCTCCTTCATATTTTCCAAAGCCATCCAGTGGGGCATATTGTGCTGATTGTGGTCCCCGGGCCTTATGTTTGACACCCGTGATCTAAACGCTCTTGTATTACTTGTATTACTAGCTAAATGTAAATGCTGAAGTAAAAATAAAATCAAACATTTACATCCAAGATTATCACTCCTCCAGATTTGATGGCATCGTTATTGTAAGAAATGGAGGCAGCTATGGTGAAGTGTCTGCCAACTGGTCCATCAGCAGAAACTCCACTGATCGTTCACCAGTGTCAGATGATTTGTGGCCTGAGGTGGGGCGAGTAAGATTTCCCGCCAGAGAGGTCTCTGCTGTCATTCCAATAAACATTGTGGCAGATCATCAACCTGAAGAAGCAGAGGCCTTTGTTTTCAAATTGCTGCCCAGTACAGTAACTGGAAATGCAGAAGTTGACGAACCCATGGAAGTGAGTTTAAAAGACATATTTTATTTTATTTTTTTTTATTTTTTTTAGGATTATGGATTATTTATATGACTATTTATTAGGATTATGTTGTTGTATGTAAGAAAAAAATGGCTGCACTTGTTAGGGAACACATGTACATGTTGCATGTGTTTTGCATGTGTGTGACCCACTGTAAGGCACAGTGGCAAACTTGGCACATGTTGCAAAAGTCGACCCCTTAGTGTGTAACTTTGCTCTGTGGGTGTTCCCTTAATGTGGCTGAATCAAAACAAAGTCGAAACAGGCGGCACGCTCCGTGTAGGGGGTTTCTGTGTGGGGGGGTTTTTAAGCGCAGATGAAATGGTGACAAGTTTTTATTGCTTCCATCTTTGTCCAAGCCTCTTGGCTACGTGTGAAAGCAGTGGGCAGATCCAAGACTTGTTTATGTTCAAGGCATTAGATGGGACTATAGGGCCTGTTTGCCATGTGTGCTAGGAAAGTTTGCTCAGAAGAATTTTCTCAATGAATAAACAAACAACTATTAAAGAAAGTTCATCTCTGCTTTCAGTGATGATCCTGTATCACACTCCAAAAACGGATATATGCACATTATACTGTGCTTTAAATCAGCGAGCGTGCCAGACACTGCATCTGACAAGTGTAGGTTCCATGACTGAACCACAGTTTAACGCTCATGGAAGCTACTCTTAACAATCTTAGCACATTTAATTAAAGAGGATGCCCCTGCTAAAGTTAGCTCAGGGCTGTTTTACTACTCTTTCACTCTCTCTGTTCCTCACCTCTCTTTTTTATGATTAAGATACAATCTTAGTAACATAAAAATAGGATACTTCACAACATTCTTCACTGTAATTGATGGTACACCCAGGCTTCATTGCCATTACTCTCGCATAGATTTAAGATCTGTTAGCTTGCTCTATACGGGGACTGTATAGCCCTTGTTAGCAGTGAAACTATGAGTGGAGGGGCAATTAGTGTTTTCAACAAGACGTTGTTCCTTCAAAATGTTACATGTCTCCTTCTTCTTGATCATTTTATTTCTTGCACAATTTCCTCAGATGGTGTTCTACATCCAAGACAGTGACGATGTCTACGGGCTTTTTCAGTTTGACACAGCCAAAGAGCAGAGCATCCAGAGTCAACCTGAAGGCCGTTTCTTGTCTCTGAATTTTCTGCGTGGCGGGGGTACGCGGGGTAACGTGTCTATGGCCTTTAGTGCCCTCTACATTCCTGCAGGTCCCATAGACCCAGCACGGGCCCGTGACCAGGTTCTGAATATTAGCAGGACCATTAATGTGGTTTTTGCACATGAGCGGATGGTCCATATCGTACTGCCGATCAGGAACGATGCCTTTCTGCAGAATGGAGCTCATTTCTTAATAGAGGTAATACCACTGGAAACCAGGTAATTAAAGTTGTAATTCAGCTGCGACATTTCACATGCACGTCGCCTGTTTCTGTCTGTACTTCGGGCCAAATTGGTACTATTCAAGGTTTAAGTGCCTCATTTGGATGTGTGAATGGTTTTACATTGGCGCTCTAATCTGGCATGTTGCTATGGGGTTTACCCAGCTGTCCAAACTAACAACATCACCTAACCCTTAAAGCTGGCAAAAAAGTACTAGAAAAGCCTTCTTCACATTCTGTAGGCGCTTAATTACTTCACACACTTTCAGCTTCAACACAAACACATATGTGTACAAATACACATGAAGTGAGGGGAGCATCAACAGGTTTTCAATGCAACTTATAAACTGACGATACAGTAATAACTATATTTGAGTCAAATATTTTGTTTTTTTTGTCTGATTAATATGTATCTAGCCTTCTTTTTTTTGTTCTATTTTTTGTAGTTGAATACACTGGAGCTGATTGACATAAGTCCCTTAATTCCATCAAACAGCCCAAGGTTTGGAGGACCTCTAAACCTGACCTTGACTGTCACCCCTGACATTGCAAATGGGGAAATTGGCTTTACAAGCAACACCACAGTGGTGGTTTATGAACCAGAGGACAGCAATAGCAGCACGGTAAGATATACAAAGACTGTCAGTGTTGTGAAGCTTGCCTTTGTTCACTTTCATATTTCAGTGCTTCATCAACATTCAGTGAAAAATAACAACTCTAATCGATTAATTTATACAGACTGTGTCTAAGGGTAAGAGGCTAATTCTGATCATTGCTGTAGGTCAGCCTCCCTCTGCGGCGTGATGGGACAGACGGTCGGGCTGAAGTGTTCTGGAGTCTTAAGCCAACTGGAGCCAATCGTGGGGATGTTACTGCTAATGACCTGAGCCCTTTTGGTGGTTCTGTTGTATTCCTCTCTGGGCAAAGCGATGCCTCCATCAATCTCACTATCCTGGCTGACAACATCCCAGAAGTCAACGAGACCTTACTACTCACTCTCGATAGGTAGAACCATTAAAGTTAATCGACATTTATTGCTATATTTATAAGTTTTTATTTTAACTCATTATCAAATCAGTCCTGGCATGGAATAACTATAATACATTAAATTTTTGAGGTTATCTGTAATGGTTTAAAGTCAGCTTATGCACCTTTTGAGTCCAATAGGATAGGAGGGGCCAACAAGGTCCTGATTCTTCCCGTTCCTTCTTAGCTTGTTTTGAGATGCATGTGTATTGGGGGTTAATCTGTTAGTCTACATTTGGATGAGAACGACAGCTTTCTCTCCCTCCCACTCATCCCCTGCAGGGTGGAGACTGCACGCTTTATAGTGTACTTTGGGTAAGTGGAGAGTGGAGTGAACCTGGGGCTTTTGTGTGGCGTGAATCACGTCTTTGTTTTTCACAGAAGGGCCTACTTCAGCCTTTCTGGAGGTCTTTGGTCAATGTGGGGATGAGGGGGTCTGGGACACGGTGGGGGATTCTGCGATGGTGTGAAAAAACGGGAATCCAAAAGAAAGTAATTGTTGGAACAAAATAGAGAATCTTCTTTATATGTTCTTGCACTAATTTAACCAGGCTTGATTATATACCATTTGAAGATGCAAGTGTTTATATGCATGCAGTGCCTTGACTGTGACTGTTTTGAGTGCTTCGTTCTGTCATGTCTTTGTTATTCCCATTATGTTATGCTTGCTTGGGTTCAATTTTCCCAGCACATACACATATACTTACTCCCCTGCTGAGCAATAAAGAGGCAGGCAGGCAGTTGATTGACATTGTTATTAAAAGTGGGCTAAACAGCGGGACTTCAGCATATAGAGTCAATAATGAATGAGCATCACACAATACAAGGAATGCTTTGAGAAGTTTAAGTTAAGCTACTTAGTCATTGTTATTATTGTTGCACGTGTTACATAAACACACAACATAGCAAAAGTACAATATGCAAAAAATTTCAGAGCTATATTCAGCATGAAACTGACACATATCTGCCCTAAAGCAGCTCCACGTTAACGCAGCTCCACAATTCCTCATTATAGACGATGTCATGGCAGATATTTCACAATACGCAATCCTTTGCATCGTTTTTTTTTCTTGTTCTGTTGTGTTTAGTTAAAATCTTTCAATAGTATGACCTAATCTTGTGTATGTGCTTATATGTGCATTTCTGTGTGCGTCTCCCAGGAGTACAGTTGAAAATCAGATCCTAAAAGCCGGCTTCACCAGCCAAGAGATTATCATCATGGAGAATGACGATCCGGGGGGAGTCTTTGAGTTCTCCCCGTTATCCAGAGGTCCATGGGTTATCAATGTAAGCCACAGTTTTAAAGTTGCACCAAAAAGCATTAGGGTTCATTTCCATTAGTATGTGTAGTATTTAAACACCTTGGATGTGGCCAAAACTGTTGCAGATTCAGTCAAAGACTTCCTACTGCTTATATATCTAAAGTCTGTATGTAATTGTTTTGCTTTTTTGAGTCAAAATTGGTAGAGCTACACTTGACAATTTTTAGAATTTACAGGTCAGTTTAGGTGTTTTATTTACACAATAACTGATAATTACTCTAACCAAGTAATAGGACAAAATCATATATTGTATTTTGAAATACCCCCTAATGTGTGTTATACATATAAAGTCCAAGTTTTTTTTTGGTAATTTTGCTTTTTTCGGTGCATTTTGATGTTATAAATAGAAATAGATCTTTTGTAGCAGCTTTCTTGACTTAAAATAGTTGGAAAATGCAGGTGTTGCTGATTTCATTATTTAAAGGTCTGTACCTGAATACAACCTTTATAATAATAATAATCATAATAATAATAATAATAATAATAATAATAATAATAATAATAATTTATGAATGGCTGCTGTGAAAAATGTATTTTTTTTAAAATTAGTTAAAATGGACTAAAAGGTAAGCTGAATTTATTCTTAGCTTCTTTGCTCTGAACCTTGTCTCCTCTCACCTAGGAAGGTGAGGCGGTTGAACTGCATGTGGTCAGAGCCCAGGGACAGCTTCTGAAACAGCTGATACGATATGCTGTCATGCCGTCGGGCAACAATGAATTCTACGGTGCCACGGGCATTCTGGAGTTTAAACCCGGGGAGAGAGAGGTGGTGGTGGCACTGGTGGCACGGCCTGATGGGGTACCAGAGGTAAGAAATGGCTAGATATGTATTTCACACAGTGCTACCTTGTAATTCAAATGTATTATCCTGTCCCTACTTTCCTATTTAATGAGCTCTGAAGTTAATTTTTTAAAGCTTTTTCAGTGTGAATACTGTATTTGTTTATTTTGTTATGTGTTATGTGTGTGCATACAGCTGGACGAGACTTTTTCTGTGGTACTTAGCAGCCACAGCACTCCACCTAGTCGTCTTGGCAACCACCGGGAGGTCAACATCACGGTTCGGAAAAATGACGACCCCTACGGAGTCATTGAGTTCAGCCAGTCAGGACTGACAGTGGCCATCAATGAGAGCAAAGGAAACGAGACGCATCAGGGTAACTTGAAGTAGTAGTGCTTTAGATAATAGCAATACTTTTCCAGGTTAAGTGGTCCCTCATTGACACTGAAAGTGGATCTAAGAGGAGTGAATCACAGAAAATTGGAGTGTCCAACTTTCATGTGATTGTTAAGGAAAATAAAGGCTGGCGGTGTTTTTGTGTAAAACATGAGGACATGTTAATGGGGATAAAGTACTACCTCTAGTGAATGGCCTGTGTCACCTGTATTTGCTATTAATAAACATGTGTACAGCTGTGCACCTACTGTTTCATTTCAGAATGGCTGTACAGCTAAAATCAAATTTAGTTTATCTGTGAGAAAAAAAAACATTCAATATCTAAATTAATCATGTCTGTGTGCCCTGTTACACCTTCAGCTTTGTACCCTGTGATGAGGAACAGGGGTCACTTTGGCGAGGTGTCAGTTTTGTGGGTCTTGGAGCCAGCACTGTCTGGAGACGTCCGCCCCGTTCGAGGGAACATCACCTTCAAAGAGGGGGAGTACCTGAAAAATCTCACTGTCTTCTCTGTACCTGATGAGGTAAAATGTAAACTGAACTTTAAAGAGCACATTATCCACAGCCACATCTACATTTCTTTGTTTGAATTTGAATTTTTTTTTTAAGATTCCAGAAGACATGGAGAATTTCACCATCACGCTGTTAAATGCAACAGGTGGAGCAAGACTGGGAAACATACTCAGTTCCAACTTATGGATTAATAAGAATGATGACCCCATTTATTTCTCAGGTAAAAATTATTACATAATAATACATGTGTTTTCTAGCTTGTCCTCCCTCTATGACATCCTTTCCTTTCCTTCGTTCCCTCACGCTCATCTTAGAACCTGTCGCTGTGCGGCTTCAAGAAGGCGGTGTGGCCAACTTCACGGTTGTGAGGGCAGGACGGGCAGACTTTGTGGCCACAGTGATGTATCGAGTAGAGTACAATGAAACATCGCCAGATGACGTCTTTCTGCTATGTAATGACACAGTGCTGGTATATGCTGTGGGCGAATGGATGAAGAATATCTCTGTAGCTGTAAAAGATGATGACATACCGGAGACTGATGAACCTTTTTACATTGTTCTCTACAATGCCACTGGTAAGTGTGTGCTTGTTTTCTTAAAAAAGTGATGACAACAAAAATGTAACAAATATTCATGACAGTGATATATGCACTGATGGCAGATAATATAGGCTTATATAGTGTTTCTTTATACATGTTTGGAGAATGTTTTTCTTTTGGTTTAGAGTAAAATGTATTTTCCATGCATTTTCTTCTGCTTACCTGCCATGGGGCAAGAGGGAGGTACATCCTCTCTAGTACACGCTGGACAGGTCATTAGTGTGTTGCGGACTGACCGGTGACCTGTCCAGAGTGGTGACTGAAATAATTCTGTTCTGTTTTTAGGTAAGAGTGGATGTGTTTCTGGGAAAACATGCACTTTAATTAGAATGCTGCACTTTAGGAAACACACGAAGAAGCATAAGTTGCACGTGAGAGCTCAGCAATAGTTTTCATTTCTTTCTCGAACAGTTTGTTTATTGGAGTGATTCTACCTATTACTTAAAAAAAAAAATACAATTTACTCTGAACCAATAATGAAACCAATAATCTGCATTTTCGCTCAAAGTCAGTTGTCTTTATCACTTTCTTTCAATGTCGCTTAAATAATTCTAGCAATTCATCTGAATCTAACATCTTCTGCTCTGTTTACAATGTCTGTCTGTATCCTGTATGTACAAAGAAAAGCAGATAAGATATTTAGCAGTGTCTGTGATAAGACCAAAGGCTCTCAGGGTCCTATATTGTTTTTCATTGATGGGAACGACAGGCCAGTGGGACAAAACAGGAACTTTTGTCTAAGAGACAAAAGGCAAACATTCCTCTGGTGTCTTTGTGTTTACTGATTGACATAGAGTAGAATCAAGAAAGGGTTAGCCTCTTGTTTATACTGGAGGGTTGTGCTGGCATGGATTGTGCTAAAAGTCAATAATCCCAATGTTAGAAGTAAGCTAAACTCATACTGGCATCTTTACACTCTTTACCTTGTCTGCTTAATCACAAACAGATTTGCATGCTTGTTTCAGGGTACTTGTTGTCCGGCAACTTGAAGTATGTGCTTATGAGAGGATATTGCAATTCTGGGGCTGCTATAGCTGCACTTTTTCCAAAATTTTAAATTACAATAGTTCTGGTTTATTTATTAGTGCTGATCACTTTAATTCATCTGCTGAGAGAAGCCTTTTTTGGAATTTAGCTTATTCGCAAATAATCCACCTTATCCTCCTATGCTTAGTTACCATAGTAATAGTGTGCTATGTTAATGAGACAGCCTCCTCCTATTGTGTGAAATTTAACAAGGCAATAACAATATGGCCATCGCCCTTTGTGTCTGTCGTTCTTGAATTATCTGATTTCAGTGTCAATAATGTGCATGTGTCCACAGGTGATGCAGTTGTGTATGGAGCAGCCACAGCTACTGTGGTGATTGAGGCCAATGATGATGCCAATGGGATTTTCTCCTTGGAACCTGTAGAAAAACCAGTTGAAGAGGGAAAAACCAATCATTTTTAGTGAGTGACATTTGGTTAAGTTCAGTTCATTTGAAATTTCTTATGTTTTGTATTTTATATTTGTTTAATGATTCTGTCAAAAACAGTAGCTCATAATCTCCAAGTACTGTCAAAATGCTGGAGTTGATATTTTGGACAATTACCTATGTTCTGTTACTGAAATTATTATTATTTTTTTCTTCCTCAGTGTACGACGTGCGAGGGGCCATTTTGGGAATATTACAGTGTTCTGGCAGCTGTTTGCCAACGATTCTTTAACTCCTCTGGAAGAAAACCAGGAATTTACAAACACAAGTGGATCAGTCACCTTCACTACAAGAGAAAAGACCAAGACTATTCTTCTGGAAGCCATCGCTGATAAACTTCCAGAGTTTAATGAGTTCTACATCCTCAGGCTGGTAAATATCTCAGGTGAGTTCAAAAGAAAAGCATAAATCAAAATGAAACGGAGGGAAGACACATAAGACAGATATGAGAAGAAATTTCTCTCATTGTCATTGTTACTGTTTTTTTTAAATTGTTTACTGTAATGAATCAGAGAGAAAATGAGCTGAAATTATTTTTTTTCTTGAATCATCAGTAACTGTAGATTTAATTTTAATTTGAAAACTCTTACAAGTGGCCATTATTTCTCTAAGGTGGTTACCCCGGCATGGGCGGACGACTGGCTAAGACTGATCTAAATGCCTCAGTTTTCATCCCGTTCAATGATGACCCATTTGGTGTCTTTGCCATTGCTGAGAACAACCTGGACCAAGAAGTAGCTGAAGATGTACTCTCTGAAGATGATATGGCGGATGTTTGTTTCACCATCCTCCGTAAGCAGGGCACTTTTGGTGATGTAAGGGTGTCCTGGGAAGTTGTTTCTGATCACTTCCCGCATGGCCTTCCTCGGATGGATGATCTGCTCCTGGTAGCTGCCTTTCCCGATGAGGTTGTGCTCAGGCCTGATGCTAGGAGACACCACTCAGCCACAGACACTTGGTTTTTCTCTGGGCTTCCTGGAGCGTATGGTACCATCTCACCTGAAGATGGGCCTGCTGGCATTAGCAACTTCACCTTTTCTGCTTGGCTTATACCCAGAATAGATACTGATGGGTTCATAGTGTCCAAAGGAACAAATGGAAGCTTGTACTATGGAGTGAAGGTCCACACCAACCGGTCTCATTTCACTGTGATGTTATATTATACAGTAATAGGTTCAAACAGTACCCAAGTGGCCCGGGCCTTTACGGAAAACTTTTCTGCAGATACATGGCTACATGTCATCATAATAGTTGATGATGGGATTATTGAATTCTTCTTGGATGGCAAACCTATTCCTGGGGGGCTGAAAAGCATTAAAGGAGAGGGCATCAGGGACGGTAAGCTTCCTTGTTCATTTAATTTATTTTCAATTCCTTTGACACATTTCTTGCAAAGGTAAAGTCACTCTCTATAAATAGCTAATACAAACACTATAGTTAAATTACAAAAGCTGTAACTCATCAAAAAAAAACATTTGATCCATTTGTCAAAATGAAAGTCAGTGAAAAGTTGTTTAGCATTGTGTAACCAGGATAATCAACTGTATTGTCTATCATAGTTTATATTCTTCAAATGGTGATTTGTCAAATCTTGTATTTTTTAATACAAGATTTGACATTCTGCTTTTTAAAGCAAACAAGCAGTTAGTATCTGTATTTAGTATATTACAGCAACAATCTAGCAAGCAGTGCTTGGACCACCTGTTGCTCCACATATTTTCATCATCCTCACATCTAATATTGTCTTGTGCAGTGTAACAGAGGAAGAAACTGCATGCATGCCATGACCATCCTCGGCATTCTCCTGCATCTTTTCATCCTTACTCCTCTCCTTTCCATGCCTGTTGCTGCTAAATGCTTATTCCAAGAGTAAAGAGTAAAGCTTTAAGAGTAAATCTATTCAATTCATAGTAAGATAATCTGTTTCGATCATAAATTAATTCAAATGTAATTTGCACGAATTACCTTTCATATTTACAAGTGTTGAAAATGAAATCGAATTGGATACAATCTTGAGAAACGCTTCTTCCAATCTGGACAAGTGAAAGACTGTTTAACTGTTATTTAAAAGTTAGTTTTCAGTGTCAAAATGTTATCCAAAGGTCCAAACTATGTGGGAAACGGGTTTCAAATTGCTCAAAGCCTTAAGTTCTTACATAAAGATAAAAGGCATGTGCACCTTCACATGCTCTGCTGCTTCCTCATTGTTCAGGAGAACTGTACTGGGACTCTCCAATGCTTGAGTGACCACTTACCCTCAGCAGTGCTGCACATTGTTGCTGTTGAAGGGAATCGGTTGGCATCTGCTTTTCTTCCTATTCTCTCTTTAATTAATGGGCACAATATCTGGTATTTGACAGAAGCTCCCATAGGAGAAATATTCTGTGGCTTAATCCAGTCACAGTGGATTTATCCATAATCATCAATCATGTTGTGCCATTGTTTTCATCTGGTAACTCAACCTATACATGGAGTGCTTTGTGTCAGGGCTTTGTACTTGGTCACTGTAGCAGATTTTCTGCATTTGTCTCATTTTGTGCAGGTTCAGAAAGTGATAGGCACATGAGGTGTAAGTGTATAAATGAGTAATGAGAAAGAGCTAGACCTAGGCATTTGTATACCTTAATCAAGATTCTGTTTCTGGTGCCTGGAGTAATGGCCCTCATTACATTACCGGTACACAACACCGCAAGGGAGTCCCAATAATTAGTGTGAAAATAATGCAATTAGTATACAGTTGCTTTAATCTCACCTAATCTCTCCACTCATACATTTGCAAGTGTGTGTGTGTGTGTGCGTGTGTGTGTGTGTGACTGGTAAATCAGACAAACAACATGACAGCATGGTTGCCATGGTTGTCATCTGAAAATGAGAGTTTTTCTGAAATATTACTAGAATTAACAGTACTGTGTATTTGCCCCGTTCGTGGTGATTTTGGTGTATTTGTCACATTTACATGTATCATCAAACAAATAAAAAAAAAAACAGACAAGGACAAACAAAGATAACCAGAGCAGTTTTTAAGTGATGATTTAATTTCTAAAGGCATTAAAGCTATCCATACCTATTTGGCCAAATATGAAATAGTAATTTTCTCTCCTCTTATTAAATTATGATTTAACGTTAGTGTAATTTTTTTGGAAAGCAGAGTTCAATTTCACTCACCACATCAATCTCTATCAGTCCTAAAAGGGTTACAAAGCCAGTTTTAGGGCTTTTTAGGATTCCAGTGAACTACAAAGAGTCCCATGATCCACAAATGGACAAAACTCCAAAACAGTGTTGAACCTTTTCAGGAAGTAATGAAAATCATTCCAAGAGCACATTGACAACACATCCAAGCGGTCACAAAATAACCCAGAACAGCATCTAAAGAACTGCAGGCCTTACTTGTCTCAGATAAGGTAAAACTTAATGACTCAACAATAAAAAAATTGCAAAAATGGTATCTATGTAAGAGTCCTAAAGCTAAACCTCTGCTGACCAAAAAAAAACAAAAAACGCAAAGGCTCATGATGATCCCTAAGACTTTTTGGAAAATAATCTGTAGACTGGTGATCAAAAGATAAACATTTAGTAAGTTTGAGTCCCGTTACATTTGTGTAAAACTATCACAGCATTTCATAAAAACTGCAATTAGGTTTTGCTGCAGGACAATAATGTGAATAATCTGAAACACACTTGCTAGTCAGTCTTGGAATGGCTAAAAACAAAAAAGCCAAAAACACAAAGCAAAAAGAAGGTTTTGTAGTGGTCTAGTAAAAGTCAACTTAAATCCAATTGAGATGGTTTAGCATGAACACACTCGTAAATCCTCCCATGTGCCTGACCTAAAAGAATTCTGCAAAGAAGAATGGGACAATAACTGGTAATCCATCTTTTATAGGAGTGTAAAAGGCTCATTACTCAGTCTGGTTATCTTCATCTAATATATAAAAAAAACGTTTGCTCCGAAACATGTAAATGAGATTAAAAAAAAAAGAAGGAGAAATGAAATCAGGAAGGGAAGTAATTTCACAAAACCTCTTCAATACATATGATCATGTCGCTTCCATGTGAGATCAAAATAAAAAAAATGTCAACTCAATTCAACTTTTTCTTATTAAAAGTAATTACTGGTTTCTGCTCATATATCTTTAACACTATGCATTAAATATTAAAAAATATTGTTCAGTGTTTTTTTTTTCTACCCCAGGACCCGCTTCAATGTTCATTGGGTCAGATGTTGAGGGTAAACAGCGTTACACCGGCCTTCTCCAGGATGTTCGCTTGTACCACACTAAACTGAACCACAGCCATATCCACGAGCTCTACACTCAGCCCCCTAAAGCAGACCTGCGTACCATCTCTGGTTACCTACGATACCAGCAGGACGAGAGGCAAAAGTCATTTGTGGTTGAGGCGAGAGATGACACTGAGGAGGAGGGAGAGGAGGTATTCTACCTACAGTTGGTGGCAGTGCGCGGTGGAGCACGCCTCCCCCTCCCCAGACCCACTGCAGTTTTGCGAGTCTTGAAGAGTGACAATGCCAATGGGCTTTTTGGATTCACTGGGTCCTGCATACCTGATGTAAGTGTCTGTTGTTTGCAATAGTCAACCTGCTTCATGAAAGTATTTTAAGCAATTAAACAAGAAAGTAAATCAGACTACTGAATAAATTATGTGGTTTGCATGACCGTGATGTCATTATTATTGTGCTTAATGTCATCGCTCACTTGTCTCTACACAGTAAACATATGCATAGAAGCAGATGTAATGTAAACCCGATCGATTGTCAGCCCCTGTCCTGCTGCATTTTTTATTAGTCTCCATGCTCGGCTGCAAAGAGAGCATGCTTTCTCTTAGTGGCTGGATTAAATGAGTGGGCTCGTCTTGGGTCATATCAGGTAGAGTGACAGCTGGTGAGGCAACAGCAGGTCTGTTGGTGAGGGCATTCCTATAGTAGAGGATCAGGAGTTCCTTTACTAGAAATGAGAGATCTTGTTCCCCATTTCAATCAATATAACAGGTGGCAGAGCTGGTGATGACATTCCATCAGAACCAGTGTGTCCTCTTTACTCCTGCCAATGGAAAATATAAGGCAAAGGAACATGTGGGCTATCAATTGATCACACTCTAAATCACATCATTAGTAATTAGATTGGGCCATAATTAGTAAGGCTAGCACAATTGAATCTAACAAATTGTAATAAGTGACTAAGATGCATTTAGTATTGATCAAGTCCTCCTTTGGTTCTGAATTCATTGATGTTTTTATTCCTTTGTGCCCAAAGACCACCACAGAGGGCTTCACTATATCTTGTGTGATTGAGCGTATGCGGGGATCGCTGGACCATGTTTATGTCAACTACACTGTAACCCAACTGGACAGCGACACACCGGCCCATCAAGATTTTTTTAATGCAACTGGAGCTGTGCATTTCAGGCCTGGAAGGCGCTCTGAGGTTTGTGTGAGGATTGGGGAAAGCCTGAGTCTGAGTTCATGAAGGATGACAAAGACTGTAGTCACTCACTGTGTACAATCACATGTTAAAGGAGCTACTGCCTGCTGTCTTTCAGGTTTTCCATTTGTAGTGTTTATTGATAACCAGCCCCGCCTAGTGGTTGGTTGGTAGGTTGCACATTTTGGGATTAAATAACAGGTGTTTGCTGAAACTGACACTTGGAAGTGGTATAAATATTCATTAATTTTTAAAAGTGTAATGGAATACAAAAAACATCACATCATACCATTTATTTATAAAGCACTTTTAACAACAGTAACAGGGCTGAGCAGTACCACCAGCGCTGTACAATAACACCAAAGATAAAAGACAAACACAGGCCAAAGGGTAAAAGATACAAAAATGCAAAAGACCTGTGGACGTTAAACCATAAAAGAATACATAAAAAGTCTCTTAAAATCAAAGATAGCGTCACACACTGGGTCGAAGGCCAGGGAGTCTTGGAATAACTAAAGGAACCGGACATTTGTGTGCAGCAGTTCTGACAAAATGGGGCACAGCCGTCAAGAGACTTAAAAACAGTTAAAGGGATTTAATATTGAATTTGTAAACGAACTGGAAGCTGGTGAAGCGATCAATGATAAATAAAATGTGCATTGCATTAATTGAGGTGACGTTTTAAAATTATGTATTAATGTTTGAGGGCTGCATTTGCAGAGTAGAGACTGGATTTTTTTAACTGCAGTCTTAACTGGAAAAATGCAGGATTTTACCACCGTTTTCAAATGAGAGTCAAACTTTAGAACACGATCCATTTTTAAACCTGAATTTGTAATAATGGATTTGTCATATGGGGCTGGATAGGAAAGGTGGGCACAGGTGGTGCTGCTGGTGCCACTGGGTCTAAACAATATCACTCCTGTCAAAATGAGCTTTTGTTCATCTTTCTTTTAGGTACTGAACCTGCTGGTGTTGGATGATAACCTCCCGGAGCTTGCAGAGTCCTTTCAGGTTGCACTGGTGTCTGCAAAGTCCGGTGATGGGAAGCCAGGCTCAACCCCCACAAGTGGAGCAAGCATTGACCCCAATAACTCTGTTAACATCATCACTGTCACAGCTAGTGACCATCCCTATGGTATTTACTACCATTCCCCAAAACAACACTATTTTACTCTCAGTGTTGCTTAGTGCATAAGCAAAAGTATGTTTATTTTGCTGCAAGTGGTTTAATTAGGGCACTAAAATATAGGTACAATTCTCTTCTTATGTCTGTCTTACTACTTCCATCATGCCTTTTCTCTCCTTCTCATTACATCCTCCTTATTGCTATCACTAAACACATGAACATCCTTATGCAGGTCTGCTGCAGTTTCAGCCCAGTCCCCCAGGAGAGGGTCTGATCTCTCCAGCGTTGGAACCTGCTCACATCACTGTAAACGAAGAAGATGGAGAGATTAGTTTGCTAGTGGCCAGAGCTCAAGGCGTTTTGGGTAGGATCATGGTGGGATACAGGACAACCCCCTTCACAGCATCCAGCCCTGAAGACTATGAGGTTAGTTTGGTGCTTGTTAGTTTCACTGATGATGTATTGATGAACAGACAAGCAGGTGAAGGGAAAATATGTTTTGGCTGCTCACTGGTTTCCTATTTTTCCATATGCTCCCAACAGGACTCAGAGGGCATGTTGGACTTTCTTCCAGGGGAAAGGTTAAAGTCCATAAATGTCACCATCATAGACAATCCTGTCCCTGAACTGGAAAAGGTTTTTAGAGTGGAGCTCTACAATGCTGATGGAGGAGGTGGGAATTCTTAGCTATAGTTAAATCATATTTTGACATTTCTTAAATAGCTATACTCCAGATAAGCATGTTTTCTCTCAGTTTTTATCATAAGTAGCTCTTTATTGCACATCTTTCCTAGCAGTCTTTACCTTTTTTATTTAGAACTGAACTGACCCTGTATTCTGCGCTGCTGTTTTTCTGTATTCTATGTGTGGCCCCCTCCTGTGTGTTTCCCAATACCTTCACATATGGCTGCCAACCTACACTCCTTCCCATTCGCCCTTCAATCTTTACTCTTCTGGTGTGACACTCCCCTGATCCTTATGTTTGATCCATCAGTGGATAATTTTCTGCATAGTGAAGGGAGTGGTAGTGGGGAGAATGACTATCAATTGCTCCTTCCATCCTATCACCACCATGGTAAGTAGCCCCCTCCTTTACCTCTTCAAACTGCTTCTAGTCTCTGCTCCTTCTTCCCCACAGTGGTCTGTGATGCATATACACACTGTGTGTGTGTGTGCATATGCATGTTTGCTATAATGTGTGTGGTATTTACATTAAGTGTGAGCCTCTGTGAGAGGTGCTGAAGGAGATTTATGTGGGAAAAGCAAACAGCCTTTCACGGAGCCAGAAAATTAAAGTAGTTGATGTGAGCTGTTACATACCACTACCACATACTGTGAAGTAATGTTCACATAATGTATAAAGCTTGTATTTTAATCCGATGCTCTTCGGGTTACTAGTAATATTATTATTACTTTATTTACTGGTAAGGAGACGTGTATTATCATTGGTCTGTCTTAACTGCTTGATTGATCCTTTTACTCAGTGGTCACACTGAGTACATGTCATTTGCTTAGGATCCTAAAATGCAACCAAAATGGATTAGTTGTTAGTAAAATACTTTTGATATTTTCTGTGCAGCCAGCTTGGGAGTTGCATCTCGCATTACAGTCACCATTGCTGCATCTGATGATGCCCATGGAGTGTTTCAGTTTAGTCCTGAGTCGCTGTCTGTTAATGGGACAGAGCCAGAGGATGGACATAGTTCTGTGCTTCTGAAGGTCAGTGTACAATACTATTGAAAAATTAGGACCTTCCCAGTGATTATTCATTTATTTTATGTTCTTTGTTCTCATTTGTTCTTTCCCAGGTGGATAGGTCCTTTGGCGACCTCTCCAATGTAACTGTGTACTGGGAAGCTGATCCCAGTTCTGAGGGGGAGCTTCTTAGCAGGCTTGGAAACATCACCTTCGCTGTAGGCCAGACTTCACAGAACATCATCATTGCTGTGGCTGAGGATGAGATGCCAGAGTTGGACAAGAGCTTCACTATGTCCTTGGTTAATGTGTCACATGGTCGTCTGGGTGTCAGGACATCTGCTAATCTGACTGTGCTCGCCAACGACGATCCATATGGTGTTTTTGTATTCGCTAATGTATCAAAGTCTGTTCGACTTCCTGAGGCTGACTCAACTGTATCGCTCACCATCCAGCGACAGAGAGGCCTGATGGGTCAGGTGTGATGTGCAGAAGATTTAGAAACTTAATAGAAACCTTAGAAATAAATCCAGTTAAGCTTCTGGTTTTTGACTTTTAAATATATATGTAGTTTGGATTGAAAGATGGTGGTAGGATGTATGAAATTATACATTGTTTTCCATTTTTATTTAATCTAGGTGCAAGTCACATATGGGACATTAAATGAGAAAGACCCAGAACCCTACAGGACTCCTGGGATTGGCCGAGCCACTGAGGGGCGGGACTTTATTCCTCTGCTCGATTCTGTTGTATTCTTGGCCAATCAGAGTAAAGCAAACATCACCCTCAGAGTTTTGGATGATGAAGATCCAGAAAGGGATGAGTCAGTGTTTGTGAAGTTAATTAGCACTCATCTCATCAAAGGAGAACAAGAGAGGCTTGGTAAGATAGAGACATGGAAAATTTCTTACATATGATATGATATGATATGATATGATATGATATGATATCCCCTAATTGGTTCTTTCAGTTTCCAATTCCCCTTCTCTGGGTGTCAGGAGTAATATTGTAGCTCAGGTGATAGTGGAGGCCAGTGATGATGCTTTTGGAATCCTCCAGCTGTCAGCATCTGCTGTCAGTGTGGCTGAACACTACGTTGGGCCCATAATCAATGTCACCCGTGTCGGGGGCATTTTTGCTGATGTGTCTGTCAAGTTCAGAGCAGTGCCTGTGACCGCTATAGTCAGTAAGTATGACGATAGAGGTTGCTCTTTCTCTCTAAAGTATGTGTGTGAGCAACAAGCCTTGTCATTATGTTTTTTAATATGTTTAACTTTGTAGGTGAAGATTACAGCGTAGCCTCAACTGATGTTGTCCTCCTAGAAGGGGAGTCCAGTAAATCAGTACCAATCTATGTTATTAATGATGTCGTCCCTGAGTTGGAGGAGACCTTTCTCATTGAGCTCATCAACCAGACAACGGGAGGAGCTCTTCTGGGAGCGGTCACACGTGCAGTCATCACCATACTGCCTTCTGATGACCCTTTTGGTGCCTTTGGTTAGTAGCCCATATGCAGGATAATTTTTAACTTTTCTTTCTATTGACAGCTTGCCATTGTTTACCAACTTCTTTCCTTTTTTAAAAAAAAATCTATCTAGTCTTCCAGGCTGTTCCAGTTACAATAGAGGAGCCAGACACTAACTCTGCTGATGTCACTTTACCTATCGTGCGTAATGCTGGTACTATTGGCACAGTGACAGTTAAATGGCAGGCCACTGTCAATGGTAAACTAGCAGTAGGGGACGTTAGGCCCACATCAGGAGAGGTAACGTTTGCTCCTGGAGAGACCAAAAAGACACTCCGTGTGGAGATTCTTGCTGATGATGTACCTGAAATTACTGAGGTAAGAAGCTATGGGTGGAAATGTGATTGTGAATAATGTAGAATGATAAATTATTAGAAATATTTTTGCTACTTATTATTTGTTATCTTTGTCACTTTATTTCTGTCTTTCTAGACAATTAAGGTGGAACTAATTGATGCCAGTAATGGAGGAAACCTGGGTGCTGATACATCTGTTAATATAATAGTGCCTGCCAATGACAACCCGTATGGAACAGTGTACTTTGAACAGTCTGTGTACCGTGTCCAGGAGCCACTTGAGGGAGTTTATAGAGCCAATATCACTGTTCGCAGAAGGTATTTTTATTTTATTATGATTTTTGTGTCCCTACATTCACATTAAACCACCTATTCCTCTCTGCTGTCTTTCTGTTGTCATCACCATTGTCTTTATTACAGGGGTGGTCACTTTGGTCGCTTGGAGATCATGTACAGCACCTCTGAGATTGACTTTGTTGGCATGGCTCAGGACCAAGGCCAGAATCTGTCAATGTACTACAACGCTCCAAAACCAGGCGTTCCAGCTGCTGCACTCCTTAGGACATTTAACATCACCGGTCAGAGAGACCTCCTGGCTGCATGTGCTGCTGCTTGTCTGAGAGAGCGTGCATGTCAGGCCTTCTCTCTGTCATCAAGTGGGACCCCATCTTCTTGCACTTGGGTATCATCAGGGGCTGACCAGTTGACCTCTCAGTCCCAAGTTATGACTTATGTAAAAAACATGACAGCATCTGCTGTCTTGTTCAGTTCCCAGGCTGTGGCAGGGAGTGATTACACCCCTGTGACGGCTCAAAGAGCCTTCATGGATGATGGGTCAGGGGTTGCAAATATCACAGTTCTGATTTTGACTGATTCATTCCCTGAAATGGATGAGAGCTTCTCCATTCAGATATTAAAGGTACAAATCAATCATATGCTGTATGTTTATTCTACATTAAAGGTGGTTTAAATTCTTTGGAATAAATTCTATATTTGCTGTCATTAGAGTTTTATGGGAAACTGTAAAAAATATAACTCTTTATCATGTCTTGTCTGAAGGTCGAGCTGATAAATTTGACCGTGGCACAGAAGAACTTGCCCTCAATTGGTCAACCGGAGAAAGCAGTAGTCACTATAGGGGTGAATGGAGATGCATTTGGGGTATTTTTGATCTACAGCCTCAGTCCCAACACCACTAATCAGGGGCTCTATCTAGAAGTTCGAGAGGAGCCGATGGTTGTGCCTCTGGTTATAGAGAGGAGAGGAGGGAATCTGGGCACAGTCACTGTAGAATGGAGTTTTGTTAGAGGAATGGCTTCACCAGATGCCGACTTCACAGGGACTGGAGGAACTCTGGTCTTTGATGGTATGTGCATTACTCAACAATGAGTAATAGTTTTAGGACAGTTTTCTATTGAATGGTGATCCAGCGGTCCAGTTTGTCAGGTCCAGTGTCAGGTCCTGACCAGTATCCGGTGGATTAGAAGAACATCTAACACTTAGGCCATGTGGCTTGTCTTATTTCCTATCTGTCTGCAGGTTCTCTGAAGAAGACAGTAGAGATTGTAATCAGAGATGATGTTGAACCCGAGGACAATGAGAGCCTAATGATTGGACTTGTAAATACAGCGGGAGGAAGTCGAATCCTGCCCAGCTCTGACACCGTTACCATTGTGATACTGGCCAATGACAACGTGGCTGGGGTAGTAGGATTCCATTCAGGCTCCCGCTCTGTCATCGCCAGAGAAGGTGGGTGGCTATCTTTTGTAATCTGGAAAAGTGCTTCTATATTTTCTTTATGGTGTGTGTACCATGTGCTTTTAAGCACATTGTCACCCTTATATTATTTATTTAGGAATCAGAGAGTAAGCAGCATGCTGCTGGTTTTCTGTTTATGTATTGATATTGTTAGGAGCATGATCAGCTGACATTTCCACACAACTACATATCTTAAATGGGCCTCTCCTGGCTATTATAGAATAAGAATATTCAATTTAGAAGTCTAGAAATCAAACCATGTTCAAAAACCTTTACTTGAGCTCTGATCATTTTAGTCATACATACATGTTTCAGTCTGTTACTTAAAGTTTCTCATTTGCTAGTCGCATTGAATTGACTAAACATTGGAAATAAAGGCATATCGTCAAAGAAAGCCACATAAGCTCAGGTTACACTTGATTGCAAACTTTAGAGACATTATGTTTCACCTTACAGGCGAAAAGCTGTCCCTCTTAGTGTTGAGAACAGCTCCAGGTCTGGGTAATGTTACTGTGGATTGGACTATACAAGGGCCGCTTGTACACCGAACCTTCATCCAAACCTCAGGAACCATTTTCTTTTCCAAGGTAAATAGTTTTATGGCAGAATCATAGTTAACCATGTTTATTTCACATTTAACACACAAATCTGTAATTACCATCTGTAATTTGGCACCGCCAGGAGTAATTGTATATTCGGTGTGTGTCTTTTACAGGGAGATTTAAATAATACCATAGTCCTACAGCTTCTTGATGATGCCACACCAGAGAACAAAGATGAATACAGAGTTTCATTGTCCAACATACAAACCTTTGGTAACAAGCTCCACTAAGTATCTATTTGATTGATAGTTGTGTGGGATATCTTTGTGTGCAAATCATAAACACCACAAAAATAACTCTTCCCTGCAGACTTAATCAAACTGACTTCTACACAGGTGTTGTGGTGACGGGCCATGCTGCCCTTGATGTTCAAGGCAGTGTGGCAGTGATTACTGTGGACACCAGCGATAAGCCCTATGGCCTGCTTACTATTGCCCCAGCATCCCTTAGATTGACCACAGAGGAACGAGAACAAACTATAAAGATCTACATCAACAGAGAGTTTGGAGCTTCTGGTCAGTTGTTCAACTATGATATTAAAAAAAGGAGAAAATAAGCCATTATTTAATGGGTTCCATTTCAACAAAATATACCTTTATAGCTCTTAAAGTTTTGTATCTACTTTTATCCTTTACTTTATTACTGATAAACCCTTTTTTTGTTTGTACAGGGGCGGTGAATATCACCTATGAAGTTATAACAGGTTCTGTGCAAAACCTATCCCAGGTAGAAGGAGCTCTAGCTGAGCCGGGACAAGACTTCATCTCTGGTACAGGTTACGTAATTCTTGAGGAGGGACAGACTTCTGTTGCCATCCCTGTTACCATACTGGAGGTAAAAACTGTGACTTGACAGCACTTTTTTATAACTTACCACTGTGAAATCTTCCCACTGTGCCTCAGTAATTATATACCCTTTGAACTTTCTTCTTATTGATATTAGGTGTATCTGGATAATGTTTGCAATGTTAAACTGGCTCAACAAGATGATAAAAGGATAAAGTCTTGGAAAAGCTAAGATCTTATTCACTTTTTTGGTGCTGATTAGTTTTGATTTGTAATTTTACATTTTTTTGTGGTTTTATTAGGATGACATTCCAGAGTTGCAGGAATTCTTCCTGGTCAACATAACATCGGCAGTGCTCATCACGACCCTCGCGATTGTTCCCCAGCTAGGTATGGAAAGATTTGAGAGCGCTCCAGTCACTGCTGAGTTTTAGTTATGTTAACTTATCATTAACTTTGACCGCAAGAGACAATATTATAACTTCTTTGTCAAATTACATTAAAAAGTTGGCAGCTTTGTTTCTTTTGGATTTGACCGCTCTTGTCCAAAATATCATTTGCGCAATTTCATGAAATCACTTTCCCTCTTTTCTTTTCCATAATTTCTCTTGCTCTGTCTGATGAGTAGAGGTTGTGTATTGCACATTGTCAGGTAAACAAAAATGATCCCAAGGTTTGCCTAAAATCTAATAGACACTGATGCATAGTAATACTGTATGGTACATTGAATCTCAACATTATAGTTATTTTTAAAATGCACCATGAAAGAGCTTGGTAGTTATTGCTACTGCTTTTGCATTATCCAAACCTCAGTCCAATTTATGAATGAGTAAGTTTAGAAAGTGATGACTTTACAGAATACTACAGGCAGAAAAGCACTTGGAGGTTCTCAGAATACTATCAGCCTTCTGCCTGGAGACGCACTGTAAACACACGGCTGCTCTTTTGGCAGCAATCATTATGTGGGTTGGATGGTGAGATTGATGCTTTCCATGATTGAGGAAGCCTGAGGATTTGGAGGGAGCCGAGTAGCCTTGTGTGGTGAGGAAAGAGAAAGCCAAACTAAACCCGTAGCTGGCCTCCCGGTGTCTTGGCCACAGAGTCAATGGGAAACGACTCTTCAAGAGGTCATAAATCAGTCCAGCCAAAAGACTTAGCTCCTCACACTCACAAGGCACTTACAAGAGGTGCTTCTTAGCTATAATCCTTCTCTCAAATGCAGCATGACAGAAGATAGCTCTTCTACTATTTTCCCCATACACTCCTTACGCTTTGTGCTTGCTCTGTAGTTACAGCCTAAAGAAATCCTGCTGTTTACCTCGGCAAACATAACAACCTTATGGTCGTCATTCATTCCCTCTATGATGTGGTGCATTTCTCAGACACACAGGGTTTGGTGGCAGAAGTCAGCATTGCTGCTAATGATGGAGTCAGAGGAGTCATTGAATGGACAAACACTGTGTAAGACAAGCATCCAGAAATAACTCAGATGTTACAATGATTTGAAGATACTCTAATAAAGAATGTGTTTTGGTTTTCAGGTTTGAAGTGAATGAAACAATAGGGTCTCTGACTTTAGTTGCCTACAGGAATAAGGGAACACATGGAAATGTTTCTCTTTCCTTCTTCGCTCAGAACCTGGAAGCTGAAAAGGAGCTAGACTATAATATGAGTGAAACGGTAAGCATCAACGACCTGGAGAAATATTTGAGTATTAATGAGGACGTAATTGAATGAAACTGGAGTATCTGTAATTACCTTTCATCCAAAAGTGATTCTCAGTTCTGAACAAAATGAATTGAAGTATTTTGTATAGGAGGTGAAAGGTCTTAAGTAGCCTAAAGCAAGAATGCCTTTGTCTTAACACGCATGTAGTAGCATGACATGAAGCTAAAGTGCCCTCTCTCCACCAAGGTGATCCATTTTGCTCATGGTGAAAGGTATAAATTTGTAGAAGTGCAGATTGCTGATGATGCTATTCCAGAGGATGCTGAGAGATTCCAGCTCATCCTGTCCGAGCCTTCTCTCGGGCTGCAGCTGGGCGTCAATACCACGGGTATGTAGATTAAAATGCTATGAGATTTCTTTTTACTCAGCAGCCTAAGGCAGCTTATAAGCCATATTCAATTAAAAAGTCAAGATTTTCGGTTTAAAATTCGATATAAAAGTTTAAACCACGACAACAGCTAATACTTGATACTGATTTGCTGGCAGGATTTACAGAAACTGTACAATTTTAAAAATGTGTGTCCGTCCATCTCAACCAGTGAATTTTGCAGTCCGGTTTTATAAATGGTGACCATATCAACTTATAATTATCTTCATGCATTTAAGATTGCAGCTATCTTAACTGCTATTTGTTAAACTGACTTAAAAATAAGTTTAAAAGTTATTTACACTACATAAGCTATAGAAACTACATAAGCTATAGAAATATATAGTAAAAACACCTGGTTTCTTCTTCTTCTTATTATTTTTATTATTAGTAGTATTTATTATATCAATACATGCCCATTGGTTGGTTGGCTGCTTGGTTACACAATGACATCATCATTTCTGGGATAGATAAGAATCGAGTGTATAAGATGTGCCATTGTGCCAAATTTCAACAGTATAATACTTAAACTACTTATTTCTTTTCTTATAGCAACTGTAACTATACTGGCCAGTGATGATGGCCATGGTGTAATTTCTTTTAACACCACCAAGCCTTTCCTTTTGAGGGAGCCCACCTCTCTGTCAGGGCTGAGTGAGAGTGTGGCCAACCTGTATGTGGTTCGAAACCCAGAGGAAGGCACATATGGCACTGTATCTGTTCAGTTCACCATAAATGATGCCAACGGCAGCCAAGCAGACGGCGATTTGATACCTACACACGGATTTGTGGTCCTGGAGGATGGAGTCAGATTTAAGGTAAAGAAAATGAGATTTTTACAACATTTAAACTGATGCATTAGAAATACATACACATGTGTCAGTTTTCCTTTTCTTTTTCATTCAAGCCTTAAAATTTCACCTTATCATTATTATTGATTATCATTTTGTCATTTCAGAATTGTTTTGTTTTTTACATTTTCTGGTTAATGAGTCACATTTGTGCTATTTCAGATGCTGGAGATTAGAGTAGTGCTTGATGCTGAACCTGAAGGGAACGAAACCTTCACGGTGACCTTGTCAACCCCAACGGGAGGTGCAAGGCTGGGTGACCAGCTCCAAACTCTCATCACCGTCCTGGAGAACTTAGCTCCTTCTGGCCTGTTTCGAATTGGACCTTCTCTCAACAGGTCTGAGCAGAGATGCATTAAAAATAAGATGTTTCTGAGTGTGCTCAGACACACTTGTTTACATACTTGGTCTTATTCATTTTGTTTTATCTGTACAGAACTAGCACTGAAATTATTGCCGAGGAGGGTGGCAGAACGGTCTTCCTCACCGTGTCTCGCAGTAATGGTCTGGAGTCAGCTGTCAGTGTGGAATGGGAGATTCAGTCTGGCACAGCTGTTGCCTCGGGTCAGAACAATAAAAGTTTAAATTTAAAACCACCCCAACCTACCAAAGTCGCATAAATTCCTCTCTTTTCTATTCTTGCCCCTTTATTTGGCATTATTTGTTATTTTATTATGATTCCTTTTTTCTCTTTTCTTTAAGGGGGTTACGTGCCAGTCATAGGCGTGTATCAGACCTTTGAAGACAGTCCAACCTCTGCTTGGTGCTCACTTCCTGAGGGACCTTCCTTGCTGGCTGTGAGGCTAGATATGAGGCCCACTTTTGGATCCTCTCCCACCTTGGCCACTTTGTATCAATGGCAGGGTGTTTTTGTGCCAGTAGAGGTATGCTAGCAACACTGTATCTAAAACAGAATGATGGTCAACTCCACTGTTAGCTCAAAAATCTCTTTGTCTTTTTGTTGTTACAGTCTGTTAGGATTCATGACCCAGGCAGATGTGTTGGGTTTGCAATAAATGGTTCTACCTACATAGGCATTACACATAGTGGTCTTCCTTTCTCCCCTGCTGCCAACCTCAGCATCTTTAAATTGCAGAAGGACCTCAATATCACATTGGTAATTCTGAATCAATAATAATACAACATCTCTATCAAGTTTTCTTACATTACTATAACACTTTGGTATCTTCTAGTATTCTGTCTTATGATTTGATTTCTTTAGGAACAAGTCTTGGGTGTTGAAGCCCTGGATGTGAAACACTTCTCCACTGAAGGCAGAGATTATCTGATTGCATCAAGCCAGGTGATGATGAGTACCGAAACAGAATTTTAATTATTTACTTTAATGTCAAAATGATTACAAATATGCAGATGATTCTCATGTGAGGATATTCAAAACCTTTTATGACTGAAATTAATTTAATCTCCTTGGTGCTGCAGATTTTCATTTGGACTGGAGGCTCTTTTACGCTTCACCAGACTCTTGACTTCAAACAGGACGTCCTCAGTCTAACTACATTCACTCGTGCTGACACTACCTACCTGCTGGTGTGCATAGACACACAGAATGTGAGCTGCTTCCTGCTTCGGTGGACCAGTGGAAGATTTCAGAATCCACAGCCTCTCCTGCTTTCTGGCAGAGCAAGTCAGGTGGAGAAAATCAACAGAAGAACTGAGGACATTCTTCTCTTGGTTGCTGTTGAAGGTGATCTTTCTTGCTTTGGCATGAAATGTATGAATGGTGCAACTTTTATGTTGAATTTAAACTCACGTTTATCCATATTTGAAGATATGTGACCAGAAAAATTCAGCAAAAATGGATATTTACCATATTTAATCAAGTGCGTGTAATCTGCAGTACGCCAAAATGATGGTGTGGTTTTTGCAGTAATGAGATGCCATTTTTTCTGGTTGTAGTGTTTGTGTGTATTGGGCAGCGGTTATATCTTGGTTAGCCTAGTCCAAACAAACTGCTGATACTTCAGAAAGAAAACAGAAATATTTGTATCTATTACATTGTTCTGTCGTCTCAGTTAAATTTGCCAAATTTACAAATTAGACCAGGCCATGTATTTATACTATGCTCTGTATATTTTGACGAGACATAATCCTTCAGAGTCTAAAAAAAGCGGTGAGTGTTTTTGGTTCAGCCCCCTTCTGGGTTTATGGGAAATGCCTCAGTGTGGAGCGGAGCAGAGCCACACACTGGACCAGAGTTTGTAATTTGTCAGTCCTGGGTGTGTCAGCCAGGCCAGTGGTTTCTTTTTACACAAACGTGCTATTCTAGTGTGAAAGAACTTAAGTCTGTATTTGTTTTCATGTGCCTGTATTTTTTCAGGTCTCTTTCCATCCTGTGAGGTGTTACACTGGAGCTCAGAGCAGGCTTCACCACAACTCTGTCAGTCGATTTCTCACCCTGGCCTCACATCTATTCATTCCTTCATTGATTCTTCTGGAATCGGTAAGCCCGACTGTCACAAACTGCCATGTAATCCTCCTAACACCCGAACTCTTTCATGGCATGCATTTTTAATTTCTCTTTGATATTTGGGATGATTGGGACCTGATGAATGTAAACACACATAATTATATTATTACCTGATGTAGTTTCTAAAAAATTATCCAAATAATATAATGGATGGATATAATGGATAATAATCCAAATATGAAGACGTTCGTTTTTAAATTTTGATAGAACACTATAAAGTCACATTTGAGTATTGATGTGCAAAACTCTTTATTTAGTGTCTGAACACAGCAGCATTTTTCCTGAATACAAACACGAAATGAGCAACAACAGTTGTGCTCCTTTGAGCAATATGGCTCATTTGAAGTGCCCCTAACAGTTGCAGGAAGACGTATGTCTGTAACAAAGTATTGATAAAGATATCAGGCCCTTGTAGAGCAAAATTTATTATTGTGGTCTAGACAACCCAAAATGTGATGTCCAAATATGTGGACGCCAAGTCCCAGGAGGTTAAGATACACTGTTGACTGTAAGCATCTGGAGAACAGTCTTGTGTGGACAGTACTCATAGGATGACAGATCCTCATTTACGAGGGCAATATATACAGCAACACATAAAGAAACCAGTTAACCCCTTTTAAGGTGAAGATGTGTGACTTGGCCTTAACAGGCTTGGTCTAAATCTCATCTTAGTTATTTATGCATTTCACTTTTTGAAACTCAGACTCTGAAGAGAGACCGCACAATGAGCAAAAACTAAAGATGTGCTGCAGCACAGGGAGAGAAAGCATCAGTATACCAGCAAAAAAAGAAAGCATCGGCTGACTGTCAATTTAAATCTATAAAGTTTGACAATAAGATATTTTACATATGAAGTCTTTTGAAAAAATAACTACACGCTCACTGCTTCCATAGGGATTAAGGGGGTAGATAGCAGTCAGTATCTACCCTCTTAATCCCTATGGAAGCAGTAAGCATGCTATTAAGATGCAATTAATTAACTGACCATCAGCTCGCATGAAAGCGGAGGTTTTGTCAGTTTACTGTTCTTTAGCATTCAGATGCACAATGCTAGAATCTTCCCATGAGTGGATGTCTCAGCAAATCTCAGCAAAAAAGAAAGTGCACTGGTCAGAGAAACTGCAAAAAACCTAAGAGCTACATGTCAGACTCTAAGGGTCTCAGTTAGCTTGTTAAATGTTAACATTCATGACAGTCCAGTTAGCTTGCCTGGAAGGGTTGCCAGGAGAAAGCCTCCTCTCTTTGAAAAGAATATGGCACCATTGTGGTTTGTACAGTTGCCTCTGAGCAAACCACAATACTTCTAGAACAATGTCCTTTGGATAAACAAGACCAAATTGCCCATAATGCACAGTGTCATGTTTGAGATACTGTCCATAAATAAATGCCCGCAAACCTCAATGAACTGAAGCAATGTTGTAAAAAATAGTGAGCCAAGATTCCTCCGCAAGGATACAAGACTGATAAAGTCATACAGAAAATGATTGCATCAAGTGCTGCTAAAGGTAGCTCCATCTACTAATTTATGGTGTGTACTTAGTTCTCTACAGTAGTGTATAGAATCCGGTGAAATCTTTCATTTTCATTTGATTGTATACTGTACTGTACACAGTTCTTCCGATAATGATGTAAACTCACTTACAATTAAGTCTGTGGTTTTAAAAACAGTGTTTTATGTGGCATTCAAACACCTTAAACACTTTTCTCTTTTTTTTCACAGCTTATGCTTTGCTAGCTGGTAGAAATGATTCATCGCTGTACTCCTGGAGGCCTGATATAAAGCGTTTCACCATGATCCTGAGGGCCCCTCCAGCCATTAGCTTCTCCTCACTCATGGTTCCATACTTCAATATCACAAAGATCCTCTTGGCTTCTTCTGAGGACAATAGCTCCACTGTTTATGAATTTACTTCTGTCTCTAATCAATCTGATTTCATACCCAGGTATTCAGATTGTGTTAAGTTGTACATTTTATTAAAGAAGATGAAGCCAGAGTAGTTTTTGTTCAGAAAAATAAAACTAAGACTTTTATACAATGCTTGTTGTGTTTCCTTTACTTTCTCACATTTAGTTTTGGGGAGTTGCACTTTGCTCCAGGTGACATTGAGCTGGAGATAGCCGTGAACATCATAGATGATGACATCCCTGAGGTGCAGGAGCAGTTCCTGGTCAGTCTGAAAAATCCAAAAGGTGGAGCTGAGATTGGATTTGGTGGTCAAGTGAAAGTAATTGTCCCAACCAACGATGATGCCTACGGAGTCATCGGCTTTGCTCAGGTAAGAGGATAAACCTTTTGATATGAGACAGTTAGTGCATTTGCCAAACAATTTGTGATTGTCTCAAATTATTTAATTGCCATATACTGAATACATAAAATGTGTTTTATTGCAGTGTAGAATTATTTGTTATTCCATCTCTGCAGGAATCTCTGTCTAAGGAGCTGGATGAGTTGGAGCAAAATAATGACATTTCTCTAAGGGTGGAGAGGAGACGAGGGAGTTTTGGCAGACTCACTGTTCACTGGGCTGCCAATGGCAGTTTGGCAGACATTTATCCAACTTCAGGAGTGGTGAGCAACACGTCCTCCGTTATACTCAAGACACATGATGTATTGACAACATGTTGAAAATTTAAAAACTTATTAAAAATGACAGAATAAAATTCTCTAAAATGTAAAACGTTATTTTCTATCACAGGTTACTTTTTCAGAGGGCCACACAGAAGCTATGATCTTACTGGTTGTGATAGCAGATGGTGTCCCAGAGTTACAGGAGTATGTCACAATCACCCTCCGTGATGTCACCACTGTGGGACTTCAAGACCTACGACAGGCTGCGGTCATTGACCAGCAACGGGCTCAAGCTCAACTCACCATTTTACCAAATGGTTCTCCCTATGGAGTGATTGGATGGCATCTCGACTCCCGGTTCACCCAAACACAAGAACCACAGAGTAAGAATTTCTGTGAAAATAAATGGATGGGTGGATTATTGAACGAGCCTCAGTCAGTAAATGTGGGTTTTTATTGGATCGCAATGAAGGAGTTTTGATGTAGTGTAATTAACTTTAGATAAATTATTGCTAAACTATTTGAATACATTCCTCAGTCGCAGCTTCTGTTAATTAACTTGCTGTGTTTGAGACTTTCTTGAAAAATCACAGAATACCAAGTTTTTACTTTTTTGGTCAGTTTACAGTAAGCACACTTTGAGATTTACTGTAAAAGAGATTTGCTGCGATTTCCAGGATTTAAAGTAACTGAGAATTTTTCTCAAGCTTTACACTGTGCCAGTCATGCCAGGGAAGCCTGAATCATTGAGTCTTTGAAATATTTTTACCTTACCTGATCTTTTTTTTTTTTACTGTTTGTAACTGTTCTTGTTTCCTGGTTGTTATTTTCATCTTTATTTATATGACAGTTCTTCTAGACATTTATACAGTACATAGAATGGATTTGTAATTTTTTCTGTTGTGTTTTTATCATTCATTTATTTACCAGAATGCAATTTCTTTTCAACCTGCAGGGGCTCCAATCAATGTGACTCTCTCCATAGTGAGGGAGCAGGGCTCCTCAGGTGAGGTGGTAATCTATTACTCGACCAGGCCGGCCCTATACAACCCCCTCTCCAACCAAGCCATCGCAGGAAAAGACTATGTTCCCAAAAATGACACCATCATCATGATAAATGGTGCTACCGTGGCCCTTGTCACTGTTACAATCCTACCGGTAAGGATGTGCTTTTAAGCAATAGAAAGGTTTATTAAATCCACTTAAGTAGAGAAGAAACAGGATATAGTTTAGCTTCTGTCAACAGTCATTTGGTAGCAAATAGAACAAAAATATTGTTTTGTTTTTTTTAAGGAAAAGACTGAGCATGCTTACTTACATAGTTGAAAATATTAAATCAGATTCTTTATCATCCTGCACTAACAACCATTCAGACTGAGGATCAACAGAGATCAGACCTGCGTCTATCTAAACACTAGACTTTAAATTGTTGTGGCTTGTTGTGTCCTGTTCAGTCAGGGACGAAATAACCATTAATTCTCATTTAACTATCGCTTTTCTTACTCTTCCTTTTTTAAATTTGTATTCAATTTGCACAGTTTGAGGTTACTTTTGTTTTCAAATCTTAAGATTTATAAAAATCTGAATAAAGGATTTCTATTATTTTGTGTTTTCATGTATGCATTTTTTGTTTTCTAAGGATGATATCCCAGAGTTGGCAGAGATTTTCCTGGTGAATATCACTAAGGTGGATCTAGTTAGTGGGTCAGTTGGAGCAGGGGAGCCCAGTCTAAAGAGACCTGGTATGGAAGTAGCAGAGATCACGATCCAGGAGAACGATGATCCCCGAGGGATTCTTCAGTTCAATGTTTCTGAGGTGAGGTGAGCACGAGACATTAAAGACAGGTGAGCTTGATGGTGATATTATAAATTGAGTTAGTGAGGTTTAGAGGGCTTGCTTTTTAAAGGGCTTGTGATAAAGACAAGAGTAAGTAATACAACTGTGAAACATCAAAAATGGCTAAATTAATATTAAAAAAGTACTTTCCTTAAAGATGTTTCATTCCAAAATTATATTTCTTAATGACTAAAAATTTCTTCTCAATTTCTTGTCTAGGATATTGCTGGAAGTGTGATCCTGGCCTATGAGATACCACCACCAGACAATGTTCTCCTGCTGTCAGTGTTGCGACTCGCTGGTACAGCTGGAAGGCTAGTTGTCTACTGGGAAGCTCAGCCAGTCACTGCTAATCTTAATGACTTCAGCCCCCTTTCTGGAAACATCACCTTTCTGGATGGGCAAGTGAGTTAATAATTGTCCCGAGTTGAAATTAATTCAGAATAAATATTACCTCAAGTTACTATATGAGGCTACTCAACTATTTCTAGAGAGAAGCCACAATTTCCATCACCATCATAGACGATGAACAGGTGGAGCCTTTGGAGACCTTCACAGTGAATTTGCTACGTGTGATTGGTGATGCTCGACTCGGAAAAGTGACCTCAGTGACTGTAAACATTCCATCAAATGACTCGCCACTAGGACGATTTGGATTTCAGAAACGAGAGGTGAAACTAAAACATCTCTGTTGGCATCAATTTCAGTGTAGAGTAAACAACATAAATAATAATACTGCCTAATCCTTTCCAAGGTTGCTGTCAGTGAACCAGAGTTTGTGGATGATCCTTCTGCTGTGGCAACACTAACAGTGCTGCGCAGTACGGCAGGTGTGGGTGCAGTGACACTGGTGTGGCAGCTGGAAGTTCACGCTGTAGGGGACCTCTCACCTTTAAATGGAACTCTCGTCTTCAATGAGGTACAGTAGAAAAAAAGGCATATCCACCAGTTTGTAGTCTCACTCCGACATGTTATGCATATATACCGGATAGTAGGTTTCTGCTTTAATGATCCTTTACTTTTCATACTTTTCAGACTGAATCCACGAAGTCATTTGTGATCAGAGCGCTTGCTGACACTGTAGTGGAAGGAGAAGAGCATTTTACTGTACAGCTGTTTCCTGCAGATAGTGGTGCTGTCATAGACCCCTTAAATGGTTAGTATGTGAAAATAAAATGTCAAAATGCAGGTGCACATTTCGAATTCAGTAATCATTGGTCTGGTCCTCTGTAGGTATGGCCACCATCACTATTAGGGGAGACAAAGCTGCCCTGGGCATTATTGGGATAGTAGAGTCCTCTAGGAGCATCCTCATTGGAGAACCTCAAGGGAATTACAATGGCAGTGCCAGAGTCAGGTGAGATAAATGTCCTGCTGCAACCTGTAAAGACAAACAAGAGGTCTGAATTGGAAAACCTGTTATCTGAAAACAGTTCATGCAATGGGTTTCCTTCTTTCAGCCTTGTGCGAGGGCCAGGTGTGTTTGGAGAAGTGCAGGTTTACTGGAATATTACTCCAGCTGCAGTTTCTGAGTTTGAAGCAATCTTTGGCACTGTGACTATGAGAGATGGACAGTCTACTGCTACCATTACTATAAAGGTACTGAGCAATGTTCACTGGAAAATTGTGGCATTATCTCTATGTGTTCCTTTCACGGCAAAAAGCAGCATAATAACAATGCCAAGTGATGTCAAGGGATTTTCATTATATTGTCACTGTCATATCTTTTCTGATGTTAGGTCTTGGATGATGAACTTCCCGAGACGCGCCGTGAGTACCAGCTTACACTGACCTCTGCTACTGCAGGACTGGAAATAAGTCCCACAGCCAGGCATGCAAGAATTATTATGGCAGCAAGCGACAACCCATATGGCCTTTTTTCATTCACCCAGAATCAGATCAATACAACTGAGAAGGAGGGAATGGTAAAGTCATAAAAAATACCCTGGTACATGATATATGATCTGGTATAGTTTCATAACCCTCAGCAATATCATTTAATTTATTTTCTTCAGGTTAATGTGAGCGTCATTCGCTCCTTTGGCAGTGAGGGCAGTGTGTCGGTGACCTATGAGTCATCAAGTAGCACAGCAGTCAGTGGATTGGACTTTGCTCCAGCTTCAGGGCAGCTGCTATTTACCCCTGGCCAGAAGTTGCAACAAGTGACCTTGCATATCCAGGATGACAGTCTTCCAGAGGGGCCTGAGGTGTTTTTTGTTAACATCGCTGCAGTGGCACTAGTCAATATCAGGTAAGAAAGGTTACATTAGATTTATAATCATGTTGAGAGGGTGCCATTATTCCATAGATATCAGTTGCAAGGATGCAAATGGAAATAATGCATGCCCTAACATATAATCTGCTGTTAAGTGTTCTTGGCGGCAACTAATTATTCTGTGTCTCCCTCTTGTGGCCAGCAATGTTGACTACACTGTGAGAGAGTCAGGTCTACAACTGGACCAGCCTCCAGCCATAGGCAACATCTCCTCTCTTGCTGTCATCATACTACAGAATGATAATGTTGAGGGTATTCTGGAGTTCAGGGAGGACTATGTTAACATTACAGGTAACAAAAGCAAGCAGGTGTGGTTTTTGTCTTGTAAAATGTTGAAGTTGCACAATTTGCTACAAACAGTTTGGATTAATAAGAAGGTTATTTATATATAAATGATCCTTTTTTAAAATCATGCCTTTCTTGGTTCCAGTTGAGGAGGATGTTGGCACCGTGTTGATCCCAGTGGTGAGAAGACTGGGCACATACGGGCGAGTCTCTGCTCAGTTTTTTTCTAGAGGCTTGACCGCAGCACCTAATCTTGACTACATCCTGTATAATGGCTCAGTGACATTTGTGCACGGACAGAATACCAGCTACATTAATGTCACTATCTTAGATGACCTGGACAGGTGAGAAGAAAAAGTAAAAAAAAATATCTATCTGTCTAGCTTGAGGTATATAGTATATTTACTCCACACACATATATGAAAACATACAGTTAACAAAAAAGACATTATTTCAATCTACAACTAATGTAAATCTCCTCCCCCAGTGAATATGCGGAGGTATTTGAGGTTGTCCTGGTTGGAGCTACAGAGGGTGGTGTTCTAGGCTCCCGAAATGTTGTGAGGGTAACCATCGGCAAGAGTGACTCTGCAAGCGGTGTTGTCCGTTTCCTCAATGAAAGCCTGATTACTGTGGCCAATCCTAACTCCACTCTGAAACTCAGTCTGGTTTTGGAGAGATCAGGCGGCCTTGTGGGCAACGCAACGGTATGAGGAACAATGCTATAAAAATAAATCACATCATTGCAGCTTACTGCTAGAACGCCATGGTTTCCATGGTGACAACTTACAGTTCAAACTGGCCCTCTCTTTTCACAGGTTGCTTGGATAATCCTTGGCCCTAACAGTAGAGAGGCACTTCCCCTCATCAATACTGACATTAGAGGACCCGTGAACGGGTCCTTCTTCTTCAAGGATGGAGAGGAAAGCACGCACACCATAGAGCTGCGGATCCTTCCTCATGGGGAAGTAGAGGTGGAAGAGACATTTGTTATAGAGCTCAGTATTCTGTCTGGAGAGATGGATGTTGATCCTCAGGCTAGTTCCATTACACTGAAGGTATTTCACCATGTAATGACTGTAAACTTCATTTCAGCAATATTAATCAGTTTGCTCATATTGTTGGGCACAGTTTCTCTTTCAAAGCACTTTTTTTTGCCCAAGGCAAGTTGGAATTAAGCCTGGCACCTTATTCATTCCTATTCTCCCAATTTTTTTGTCTATCAGATAAAGAAGTTTGGTGATCCCAATGGTATCGTCCAATTTACTGAGGATGCGCTTCGAGAGCGTGTCTACAATGAATCAACGGAAGCAGAGGGCCCATTGAACATTTCCTATCTGATTATGCGTAGAGAGGGTGTTGTGGGTAACATCACGGTAACGTCATATCTTAAATATACATTTACTATTTAGTAATAATATCCAGTATTGCTACTTACACTAAAAACGTAATACTTTTTGTTAATTTGTAAACACAACCATATTGTATCCTTAGGTGCACTGGCGAATACATAGTGACTCAGATACTGCAGGTGACTTTCTAGCCATAACTGGCTCAGTGATGATCCAGGAAGGCCGAAGAGAAGCAGAAATCGTCCTTAAGCTGATGCCCGATACAGTGCCAGAGCTAGAAGAGCTCTATATTCTCCAGCTCACATCTGTGGAGGGTGGGGGTACTCTGGATGCCAACCCAAATCTGATCAGAGCTCGCATCAGGTTTGTTATTTGATCAGTTAGAAACGGTAGTAGAAAAATCAAAGAGTGAACGAACTCAAAATGACTATTCCTCTCTTTCCCACAGGGTGCCTGCTAATGATGATCCTCATGGGGTTTATTCCTTGAACCCCAAGCAACAGTTTATAGTAGTCACAGGATCGGGGTCAGAGGTCAGCAGAGCTATGGTTATAAATGTGACACGGCTTGCTGGGCTATTTGGCAATTCTAGTGTAGGCTACAGGATCAAATGTGGGATAGATGAAGTGATGGACATAACGGAGTTACTGGGTGGAAAAGCTGAAGGACGACTGCTTTTAAAAGAGGGACAGAGCTTCAGTGCTATTTCTCTGCCCATCAGCAGCCAGGTGAGGAAAAAGGATGTTTAGTGACTCGTGTATAGAGAATTACCCTTACACAAGGTGAACACACCTTTTACAATAGAATAGTTTAAAATATCTTGAATCCCTTGCTTATTTCACCTGTTTCTTCCCACCGTAGGCATTTTTGTCAGTGGGTGCAACCATCACCGCAGAGCTCACTGATGTTAGACTTGTCAGTGCTGTCCTTGGCTCTTTGCCACGCCTTCTTCACGAGGCCAGTGTTGCTAGAGTGATTGTACCTGAAGAAGCTGCTAATTCAGAGGTGAGTTGTGTATTTTTTCTACATGTAAATGACTTACTTGTAAGACAGAAACGTTTGCCAGTTATCAGAGGTGCTACTTAGAAACGTGCTCCTTGAGATACGCTCACTGTGAGCATTTGCAGGTATTTAGTTAAAAATACCTTCATCCATTATAAATATGGAATTATGTCTTTTTTTGAGTCAGGGTAGAGTAATTTACACAAATATTGACAGAAAATTGATTTATAAAAATCAATTTATGAGTCACTTGATGACAAACCTTGATATTTAGCACTGTATTCATCTGAGTCCTCTCTGCATAGGCTTTCAGATCATTTAAAATGTGAAGAAAAACGTTCAAAGTGAGGTGTAAATGAGTCATTGATTACTTTGTGAACATTTATCTGTTTTTTAATACAAGTGTCTGAATCTTGTGTTGTTAAATATTAAATTTACATGACATCTTACACATAACCCTTCTATATAACCCTTCTTCCTTTTGTGAGGGCAGCAAACTAATACTATTTTTAACTGTCCTCTGTCATTTATTTTTTGTAGGTTGGCTTTGCTTCACTGGCTCTGCAGGTTTCAAGTGTGGAAACAGGGATTTGTGTTGCAAATGTGACACGAATAGGGCTGTTTGGAGACATCAGGGTGCAGTGGAAGGCTGGGTATCCTTTAGGAGAGACTCTGCCTGGCTTTAAACTCGGAGCTATCATCCCAAACTCAGGTAAGACAGTGGGAAAGAGACAAGGATTGAACTCTGAAACACTTAAGTTGTGTAGTCTTTTAAATAAAAATATTGAAGGTTTAAAATATTTGAAGGTTTAATAGTTGAACATATTCATATAGAATATTTTTGCCTTTCTATTTGATCAGCCATAAGTGTATAAATTATTTGTCCTTCGATGACAGTATGCCACTCTGGGCTTCATCTCCCATCTTAGTGTTTCTGTGCACTAAACACTACATGTTCTAACAGTTGAAAGTGAGCTCCTTCTTTATATTTAGGTTCACTAACCCTGGCCCATGGAGAAAGGAGTAAAGCCATATCGCTAACAGCAGTTGCTGATGCATTAGATCCAGCTTCTTATGCTATACACCTCAACCCTGCTGCCTCCACCTCTGCTGGAACTGGTGCTTTCGAGTTCAGGTAGTTGATACACTGAAAATTGCACTGCACCTTACTCATTTAATTTCACGTGTGACCTCACTGTGACTCCTCTCTCTGCACAGGTCAGGTTTTACAGTGGCAGAGGTGGAGCCACTGGGGATCTACCAGTTTTCCCCTGATTCCCGCCAGATTGTTATTGCAGAGGACATCCAGACTATTACACTTTATATTCAGAGACTTTACGGTTCTCGTAGCAATACCACCTACCTGTCTTTTAGAACAATAGCAGGCAGCGCAACAGCAGGAGAGGACTTTTTGGCTGTACCAGATGGCCGTTTAGTCTTCAGCTCACCTCACCAAACCAACGCTTCATTAAGCCTTTCAGTACTTGATGACTCCCTTTCTGAACCTGATGAGTACTTCCATGTAAACCTGACAGATGTTCAAGTTCTTAATCAAGACTTAGCGTGGGCACATACCTCTCCTCGCCTTAACCCTCAGTACAGTGCCGCCACCGTCACAATCCTGGCTAGTGATGCAACTGGTGGAATACTGAGTATTGGACCTGATCTGATCCAAGTAAAAGAGGACAGGGATGAGGAAACCCAGCAGGAGCGCAGAGTGGTTCTGAGGGTGCGCAGGTCTGCCGGTTTTGATGGGGCTGTGCGAGTTCGAGTCCAAGCATATGGAGGTATGTGTTTGTTTTGCTGCATGTCCTTTACATCTATATTGTGGGATAGTTTATTGTATATATTTATTGTAATGTGTAACATTTTTCTCTAACTTTTTTTGTTGCGGGGTTTTTTTCTTTTAGATGGAAGTATAACTCAACTTCCCATCAGTCTAAAACCTGTTGGGAATCTTGCAAAGGAAGAGAAGGACTTCCGCTTGGTGTCCCCTTTAGTGTCCCTGCAGGCTGGTGAGAATGAGACAGAGGTTATGCTCTTCATCCTGGATGACTCAGAGCCAGAGGGACAGGAAGTATTCTATGTTTACCTCAGTGATCCAGAGGGAGGAGCACAGATCACAAACACTTCCCTCCAGGGATTTGGAGCTTTTGCCAAAATCACTATTCTTGGTAAATGCACGAAAGATTATTATCTACCCATGTTCTCTGGCAGTAATTAGTGTGGATGCAGATTAAGCATTCACTATATTGAGATCCAAATCGTTAATATTATTTCCCATTCCGTACGTTTTTCACCATCTATCTTCTTCAACATCATTCAGCTTAGAAAAACCATTCAACTACCTTTAGATTCCTCTTATTTTGGATATGTGTTGTTTTATTTTTCCTCATTTTTAACTTTTGGATTTTTGAAATTATTTAACTTTATTCAACAAAAAATTATAATGTATTTTAAATGGGAGACCCTTCAAATCCTCATGGAACTTACTATTCTTTCAACTCTACCTCCACATACGTTGACCAACAGACAGCAGTCAAACTTTATTATTCAAGCTACATTTCTGGCCTTCATGGAATATGTTCTATAAACTATTCAATGTGTATTCCTCTGTTTCTTTGCTTTCACACCAGGGAGTGACTTCCATAATGGCATTGTAGGATTTAGCCTTAATTCTCTGATGGGCCAAGTTTTGGATGAAGATTCAGAGAATAGAACTGCTCTGCTGTCGCTGCAAAGACAGGAAAACAGGTAATGAAAACACTTTTTTTTCACTTAATAAAAAGCATATTCGCGTTAATAAAAGCATATCTCCTGTTAAAGGTTCCATTATCAATGCGTTTTTTTCCTATGCAATTTTTCCCTCTGCTCAGAGCTTTTGAGGATCTGCAGATCTTCTGGAGAGCGACCTTTAACAAAACATCACTAACTCTTGTCAGTAATGGAGTCAACCTAACTACACAGCTTGTTCGGACCTCGGGAACAGCGTTCTGTAGGAGAGGCGAGATAATTTGCACTCTCACTCTGGAGGTTGTGAATGATGATGTAAGACAGGCAGTGGATCTAGGCACAGGCAATGTTAGCATTTTGCCTTTATTTCTAGCCTTAAAATGTGCTAATCTATTTTATTGTAGGAACCAGAATACCAGGCGTGGTTCCTAGTGGAGATTTATCAAGTGGGTGCTGGAGCTGCCATTAATGAGACAACCCGTTTTGCCAACATCACCTTAGCAGAGAGTGACAACCCAAATGGTGTTGTGTACTTCACTGTGGGCCACAGACTCCCCATCGCCACTATGACAACAACAAGGCTCATCCTCCAAGTTTACAGACAAGCAAGCACCGCTTCTGCCATGTCTGTACAGTATCGGACACTGGTAGGAGACAACAACATGCTTTATGTAGAAACTAAGCACAGATAGAACTGGGATATATGCAGCTGATTGACTTGGTCTGTAACCAACATGGAATCCTTTATGTTGGGTAGCTGTGGCTATGTGTGTACTAATCAGTGCTTCAATCCCCAATACTATCAGTCCACATGTCAAAGGGCAATACTAAACCTTGAATTGTCTCCAATGCATTTGGAAATGTGTGACTGTTAAAAAAAGTTCTCAAAAAGGGATTAAAACACACTGAATATGTGCACGTATGTCACTTCCAGTTAAATAAGTGAAAAGAGTTGGGTCATCTGCTTTCACCTCACAAAGCATTTTGTGAGCCACCAGGCTTGCTGAATAATAAAAGCCCAGTCCCCATTTGGTTCACATTTTTAATTATCTTGACATGCGTAACTTCACTGGGCTTTATTTGCCATTGGACCATTGCATACCAAATGGATGTTGTACCTTTACAAGTCTAATGTATGATTTGTATATTGTTTTCAGCTGAAAGCTTTATATGTTGTGTCACTAATAATTTCTTTAAATATGGTGGTGGTTATATAACTCCATTCTCCACTTGCTCCTTTAATCAAGTGAAGCCGTTAAGCAAGATTTTTTTTCTTCTTCTTCTTCTAGGAGCTTTCCAGAGAAGAGATGGTGGGTCCATTCATAATCTGGCCTGCTAAAGCTGGGATGCACTTCCCTAAACAGGAGGGCCAGCTCACCTTTGATGTGGGCAAACATAACACATCACTGGAGATTTACCTAACACCTGACAATGCCTCATCCTTACCCACTCCTAAGCGCTTCCAAGTGGAGCTATACAATCCTACAGGAGGCGCCACAGTGCACTCTCAGTTTGGCCTGGCTAATGTGACTCTGGTGTCAAATGCAACAAGTGAAGCTGTTTGGGTCTTACTGGAACAGTTGCATCAGCCCCTTGACGCAACTACATTGAACCTTACACTGCAGGGACTAATAAATAAAGTCAATCCACCTCTCACTGAAGAGCAGATGATCGCTGTGTTTGAAGGTCTGGGGAAGGTAAGCCCAATCATCTGATTTTTACACCATGCAAATAGTAAATGATTCTCCTTTTTAAAAATTACTGCACAAGTGTATAAAATATTGGATAATCACAGTGACTGCATGTGACTGTGAGTCAGTGTGGTTGTTTTTATCTGTCAGCTTAGATAAAGGGCATACATCACCTCCTGTGAGCTACTTTGATAGCTCTGTGGACCACTCTGTCATTTAAAAATGTCTTAGTTCTCACATAATAAGATTGCTGCTTTCATGAAGTTGAAATTAGAATCTATTTATTGCATATTCTTAACCAGCTGCATAAAAAATGAACAGAATGCATAGGGCCATGTTTAGAAAGAGTAAATAAAAAGTTGAGACTGCAGAGAAAAAATGCATTCTGAGCACACACAATGTGCATAACCCTGAAGCTCAAACTAATGAAAGTAACTCAGATGAGTGCTTTGGATGTGTTAATAACAGCACGAAAGTTTACTCAGAGCTCCTCAGTCTTTCTCATCCTTTGTGTCTTCTGAGCCAGGTGCTCACAGAGGCAGAAAGAGCTCCTTTACAGGACAGCAGCCGGAATTTGACCTATGACCTGTTGTGTGCCTTGGCCAATCCCAGTCGAGTCGACACTCGAGGTCTCAGCCACCTTGCTGAGGTGGTGGAGCGATTTGCATTCTCCCTCCTTAAACATAGTCAGTGTGAGATGTGAGTGTCCTAAATGTTCTAAATGAGTGAAGAGTTGCATGTTACACCTTATGGCAATACAGATGAACATTAAATATTCACATTAAATCACGCTTGGAATTACAATTTCTTCTTTGTAAAATTTTTCTCCAGAAACGGCACAGTCCTGGAAACGTGTCCATATATGACCATCTCTGCCTTCCAGTGGTACCCCACACAAATTAATGGACACAAGTTCAGGGGCAGTAATGCAGACTTCTTCCAGCTCCCAAATACCCTGCTGCCAGTACCAGCAGTTTTTACTGCAGACTGCGGCAACCTCAGCAGGATTCAGCTGACCGAGTTTAGAACTGAACACTGGTTTCTCACCAGTGATACAGCTACTGCTCTCAATGGGAAAGTAGGTGCCGGGACACTGACTTTGTTTAAAAAGCATGAACAATTGCTAAAATGTCAAAATCTCTACTTCTTTTTTTAAACAGCAGGTGGCAGTGTGGCTCTGATATAAAACAGCCATTAATCTGGTGGTTGCTCTGCAACTGAACCCTCTTCTGTTGTATCTGGTTGTATGTAGGTATTCTCAGCCAGTCTCCAGGGCAGAGGGTCACGACCTCTGGAAGATGGCAGTGAGGTGGTGTATCGTATCCACCGTCGGCAGGTTAAACCAGGCCAGTCTCAGTGCCTTCTCTGGAACCAGACCACTGGAAGGTAATGTAACAAAAACGCATTAAATGAGATTCAAGCTTAACTGTTCAACATTATGTACCAAAATACAAGATGTAAATTTTGTTTATATAAAAATATTTCAATTTCTTTTGTTACCTGATAATATCAGTTGCTGTGGTTTTAATTCTAGTGCCTGGCTACTAATTTATTTTATGCTGAATGTAATTGATCTCAACCAGTGTATTGCTTTCCTGATTTAAGACTACAAATACATTGATTAGCATCTAAAGCAGACCTTCGTTTGCCATCCTCATACTTATTTTGGGTAATAATTTGCTAAATAAAGGGCAAAGTTCCAATTTGTCCTCTCAATAAGGTCCTCTCTGTAGCAGATGCCACATCTTTCTACTTTATATCTACACATTCAGTCTTCTGCACTCTGAATCATCCCACATTGAGTTACTCTGTTGAGGACATTCCTGGGGATTGAAAGTGGACTTGGCAGGAACACTATGTTTTTGGCAGGTTTGGTTTGGACAGAACAGCTACTTGGAGGACGTACCCCAGGATGCAGAATTTATTATACAAGTGATACCAAGAGAGAGCAAAATATGGAGAGAGAGAGAGAGTCAGAATCACAGTAACAGTGAATCTAACACAAACACGGTTATGCTCTGGTTTGTCTCACACATTCTTTGCAAAGTAAAGGTTACTGTAGATAATAATAAAACAAGCTCAAAGGAGCCAAACTGTCAGAGAACAAGTAACACACAATCATGGGCATGGTTTGACTCATTGCTCTTTCTACTTACTTTGCTCTTATTTTGTTGTACTGTCTTGTTGCTTATTGTCTCTTTTTGTCTCACCTCTAGCTGGTCATCAAATGGTCAGTACTGCAGGGTTGTGGAAGAAAGTGGGAATTATGTTGAATGTGCATGCACCCACTTGTCTATCTATGCAGCCCGCGCTGAGTTTGCAATGCTTGCATCCTACAATGAAGCCTTCTTTGCCTCAGGATTTATTTGTATCTCAGGTACAACACACTCTCGTCTTGACATCATGTCTTCTTACCTTCCTTGTAGAATTTCCATATTTATTGTATAACTATTATAGCTATTGGATTCAAATAAATCACTTGTTTAAGTATCATTAATGCTGACTTCTCTGTCTATAGGCTTTGCATTGGCCATAATATCCCATGTGCTGTGCTCCCGCTTCCCCATGTTTGCTGCCAAACTGCTCACTCACATGATGGTGAGCTGCTTTGGAACTCAGGTAAAGCCTTAGTTTGGATCTTGTTGTGTTTTTAAACTGCAAATGCTCTTCTTGCATCTGCTGCATTGCTAAACTTAAATGTAGATGACAAGGCACCTCTGGGAATCATTGTAGAGGCATCCATCTCTCTGTGCTCCAGTAGACCAGCATATTTGTTATATGTGGGTTGCGAACATTAACACAGCACTCATACATGGATTCATTCGCTTAGAGCATTTTAAAGCTGCTCACTGTGCACTCACTCATACACCCACAGTCACATGTCGCACGCTAGACAAGTCGCAGATATTTTCTTGGAAATGTGCATGGATGCGAACATCATCCAGTGTCATCGTTTGCGTAGTTTGCGGGTTGGTGCGTCCTGACAACGCAACCATGCCACCCGCACCCTCACCCATTAAAAACGCAAGCTGTCACATAACCATTGAGAGAGATAGATATGTGGCTACAGGTGGTCCTGATCAAGTGTGTGTGTCTGTGTGTGTGCATGCGCGCTTGCGTGACTGAGTGCGGGACTGGTAATTTTCCACTGGTCCCCCTCTCTTTGGTTGTCAAACACGAGTCATTTCTAAAGAGGTCCCTGGGGGCTAGCCATCTTGGAGTAGACCCGTTTATGGCCCAGGCAGAGCCCCTGAACCTAAAAGGGTTTTGGATGGAAAATTCCACCCTGTTCTCTTTCCTTGTTTGTATGTTACTGTATATTAATGCCTTCTTCTTTGAAAGTGCACGTGTCTAACTTTGGTCAGTGGACTAGAAATGTTTCCATTTTTTTAGCCTTTTAGTCAAAGCCAGCTGTGAAAAGTCTGCTTGCCGAAGGCCTGATTGTAGGTTCTAATGTTAAAATGTAGCCTCTAAGCGGTCTTTTGTTAGTGCTAGAAATGTTTTGGAGATAATGATAGGTGGGATGTGCTGAATTGAAATAGATCAAGCGACATCATGTCTTCACTTTTTTAATTTATCTTGTATGTTAAGTGGGTTGCTGAAAAAACAGATTTTCTTATGTAAATTACTAGGAGCAGATTTCATTAGACAGTCTGATTTCTTTCTTTCTTTTCTTTATAAATAATTATCCACAAAGTTGCATGCCCAATATGACACATGTATTTGGACATAAACAACGACATGTGACAAATTACCTCAACAATTAGCCAGGAGGGTCCTTTTTGTCAGAATATTTTACCACCTAATATCTTGAAAATGTCTCATATTCACAAAGAGGGCTCTGTAATATTTAGGCACAGGACTGTATGAGATGTTACTCACAGGTTCACCTGTTTTTCTATTTGTTTTTTGTTCAAAATACTACCTGTCAATCAAGAATATTAACTGCATTAATTTAATCCATCTGCAAACTTGCATTTCAGAGAATTAGAGAGACACTTTGTTTTTGCAAGCTCATATTCAGTACACTCTTTTGGTCAAGCTGTGGCTATAGCTGATACAGTGACAGTGCTGTTTTTCTTCTTTTTATATATAAGAATCGAAGCCAAAGCAATTGTGGGTATATTTTATTAGTAACACAAATGTCTACCATATTTGTGGGTTGTAGCTCACACCTCACCACTGATTTGAAGGATCATATCCAACTGCAGCTACCTCTGGCAGGCAGGGTATGCCATCTGTGTTGGCTGTAATCATTCACTGGGTTTGCCCTCTCTGTGGAGAAAATTAGAGCTGCCAGTTTGATGGATTTCTCTCTGCAACTGCTAAAGTACACTGAAGAGAACTTACATAATACTTTACCTCTCTTGAACAGTCTGTAAGTTTAGTGACGAAGCATGATTTGGGGTTAGCGAGGCAACCCTGGCTTTTCAAGGTAGCAGTTAGCAGCAGACCAATCAATCATAATGGGTGGATCTAGCTTTCCTTATCACAAGCACTTTCAAAGCCATTGCCTTGTTCTTTCATTCTCCGTGTATCACAATAATCTTGTGCAGATCTTTTAAGATTTGCAAGTAATCATTTTCATTGTTTTAAATCCACATTTTAAAATTGCTCTTTACTTGTTCCCAACACTGTTAGGCAAAGGTTTTAACATACTTCTGAAATATTCCTGTACACTTTGAGAATAAATCTGAAAATCAGTAAATGTGATGCTATTGCTACTCTCCCAAGAAGAGTTGAAACAACAAAGATCACAATATAACTGAGGCGTGTGATAGTCTGGGAGGCCATAAAGGAGTGCCTAATAACTTCTAAGCAGTTGTAGGGCTGCACAAGAAAGTCTGTTTTGTTCCATCTGAGCCAAGGTGGCTTGTAATTATTATTAGAGCAAGGTGTCATACCAAAAAATATAGCCAGAGAAGATGAAGAACGATAGTATGTTGCAAAGGCGAGATCATAATTGTAACCCTGAAGCTCGTAGTAGGGAGGAAAGCCACCTCATGTACAGTACATGTGTTCCAGAGTTTAGGGGAATACGAGCATCAGAATTGGCAAAGCTTATTCCAACTTAATCGGTCCTTATCTGAAGCAATTAGTGGTTAGTTTTGTTTAAGTGCCCCATACTTTTCTCCGTCACAGATATTTAATACTGGATTGATTCCCCTTTATGAATGCAAGCAGCAATTATTTTTAATTGGGTTTAATGTGTCTACTTTACAGATGTTTTGGGTGAAAATCTGTTAGTTGTTTAGGTGTGCGTGTCTAGACATGTAAAAAAAAATTTTTCTTCCTCTGGCTGTACCTATACAAAGTACCTAGCATGAAGAAGCAAAATACTTTCTTAAACATATTAAAATCTTTTCAACCAAGAAAACAATTTACAAAACATGCATCCAATCCTCTTCCACTTATCCTTGTCAGGGTTACGGGGGCACAAGAGAAGCTGTCAGCTGTCATAGGGCGAGAGGTGAGGTACACCCTGGACAGGTCGCCAATCTGACGCAGGGCTAACACAGAGGGACAGATAACCATTCACACTCACATTCACATCTATGGACAATTATAATTACCAGTTAACTTAACCCCACTACGTCTACTGTCTTTGGACTGTGGGAGGACGCCGGAGACACACTGAGAGCATGCAAACCCCACACAGAATGGCCCCAGATGGTGGCCAGATGGTGGAGTGGAACTCAGGACCTTCTTGCTGTGTGACGCAACATTGCTAACCACCGCGCCACAGTGCTGCCCACCATTAATAGTCAATGGATTTATTTATTTTTAAGGTCACAAACATATATTGTAACTTCACTGAGAGAAAAATGCTTATTTGCATTCTCGCTGTATTTCACCAGCATCTAAGACTGAATTTGACCCTAGACCAGTGACTACTAGAGGGAGTTCAACAATATCAAATAAAACCAGAATTTAGACAAATTATAGTAATTAGCAGCTCATGTGTTAATAATATTCCAATTATATACTATAGAAAATTGTAATTTTATTTATAAGACTTCTGGACCTGTCTGTGTGAACATATAGCTACATTCAGGACATACTGGGTTGTCGTACCTCACTGAGGGGCAATGCCTTGCATGATTAAAGTTATTAGGTTTAGTGAAGCCAAATAACAAAAATGTATTCTTGGTATGTTAAGTTTGCTTTCTTGTCTGGCTACCGAATGGGAGAAAATGAGAAAGTGGAGCCTTCTGGTTCAGTTTGTGTAGTTTAATTGTATTACTGTCTCAGTATTTTTGCTGTCGTGCTTTTTACCTCTCTAGTATTTAGTTAGAAAATGCCACAGACCCACGGGCACCAGAGGTAGGACATTTAATTGCTAAATCACCATGAAAACTAAGACAGCAGTGCTGGTACAATCAAGAAAGGCAGATGATAAAGCAAACAGGACTGAGAGGAAAGAAAAGATTGCACAAACTTTTAACTCTACCATTACATTATATCCAGAATGTGTGATGTGCTGTTTACCATCTCAAAAGGAGCAGAAAATCAGATTTATACAAACTATTGCGGCATATCTTGAGTAATGCGTGTCCTAATATGCATTTCTTAATCTTCTGGGAGCTCAGACTGTATACTTTTAGATATATAGGTTTAGTAAAACACTTTCAGACTCATCCAGCAGTACTGCAGACACAAAACCTTGCTGAAGGTGTTGTAAAGTCAGACAGGTTGGAACTGATCTGGGTCAGTAATAAGACACCTACAGGCAGTGGCCACTGTCAAGGCCACTGCGTCGGGACTCCTACTGAGAAGAAAATAAAAAATTCGTCACATCCGCTGTAGGTGTGTCGGCCTGTCTATCTGTCTTTGTGTGAGTGGAAATTTAACAGTGTGCTACAAAGGTACTAGTCATATATGCACAATTATTTTGTTTTACATTGATAGATATTTTCAAGATGCCTGGAGAGAGAAAAATGAAATAAATAGTAAGAAAACTAAATGGCATGAAATAGAACAACTTTTTAGGGTTTATTATAGATTATAGAGATTATTATAGGGCGGGGCCAGAAATGGAGAAAGACCTGTTACCCTATGGTTAGACTTGTTTTAGAGTTTGTGTTATCTTGGTATTATGATAGATAACGACTTTTAGAAATAAAATGAACAACTATAGTTATTAAGTAGATTCTATACATTGTAAAAAAAACCAATCACTTGTATATACCTTCTAAGCAGATCTTAGAGCCGACGGTGTCAGTAATTCAACAAGAACCTATTTTCCAGTTGTTAAATACATCACTGAAGACCCAAAAACAAACAGCAACAGAAGGTGACTGAACAGCTCAAGAGAGGAAACACAGCATGTGACGATGTCCATAGGTTCTAAACTTTAGGCACTGATTGACTGCAAAGGATTTTAATCCAGATGTTAAAAATAATTCTTATACTCACTGTGATGAAAGTGTAATGGTTGTTTGGTTGTTTGGTGTTGTCCACTTATTTATGAGAATCTGAAAATTGGAACTATATATGGAAATGGCTTCTATTTAATTCTTAAATAGTTAGTGCAAAGTTTTAGTTTTGTTAAATCTGCACTTCAGTCCCACTTTGATTGTTGAATTAAAAATCACTCTGGTTTTATACGGTGGTAAAACTACATAAATGTGTATTTGTTTAAAAAAATTATCTTGCTCTCAGTAGTTTGCTAAAAAAAAAAAAGTAGGACAGAAAGTTTGGGAGGAAACTTTGTTCAAACCAGACTGGTCTTGATTGTTTCACAGTTTACTCCTTTTCTCGTCTTGCAGCTTCTCATTTTCTCTTTCCTGTTGCCAAAAAGTCTTTCTTAAAACTTTTATTATTTCCAAAGAGGACATGATATGAAACTAAAAGCGTTGGGCTTTTCATTTTCCACATGCGCTATGACCATCTGAGACTCAGATGATTAAGAATTACTTTCAATGGACTGTATTTAAAGTAACTAAATATGGATATTTGGCATTTCCCAGTTTTTTTAGCTTTAAAATATTAAGAAAATAGTTTTGAATAATATTCTATTAATATTTTTTAATAGAAATATCAATTTTTATATGAGATATATATATTTACTATCAAAAACACAATGGAATGGAAATGTGTGCTTGCTTGAACACACGTCCAGTTTCTGTATGCGGGAAAAATATATATAACATCTGCCTCTAATGGAAACAAAATACTATTAAATTACTCTTCCTTTGAGATTAAACAGCTCACCGCCACGTCTCATACAGACATTCCCACACACATATTTAGTAAAGTGTTTACCCCTGTGTTGCCATTGCTTTATTCCAGTACATGGGAGGTGTTTAGGTGACTCTTACTTCTGGTTATAAAGGATTTCCTGTTAGCTCTGGGACCAAATCCAGCATTCAGAAGTCTGCCCTTGTATCCACATGCACAAACTCACACGCACATAAACACTACGCTAACTCTTTTTCCTCTTGCACAACAACCGCTCCTGTCATTTCCCATCTCTGAGGAGAATACAGAAGTTGTGTGCTTGCTGGAAAGATTCCTAAAAGTTCCTGTCTGTCGTCACTGTGTATGTGCATGTGGTGAGGGAGAGGGCAGGGTTAGAGTTTGAACAAATGCATGCAGTTCCTCAGGTGTTCAGGAAGGGAGACGTATGAAATGTGCAGTCCAAGACGTGGTTTTGTACAGAACGTAAGATCAGCATGAGTCTTTCTGAGACTCTGTTTTTCCTGAGGAAATTTATCTGTTCCCATCATAAACAACTAAGCATGAAATCAGTAAACATTGGGGGTTTTTGAATGTCGTTTAGGGTCTGATTCTCTGGTTGACGTCAGAGTGCATGCCTAGCTTGTCCTATTGTGTGCTTAAACCCACAAGAGTTTGGAAATCAGAACACAAAAGAAGGAAAATAACAAGAAGACATAACGGTTACCCGTCTGTCCCTCTCAGATAAATGTTTCTAATTTCTCACAGTTTATATCTAAATCTTAGAATGCTATTGTTACGTGTAGTTATGAAAGAGTCAATAACAGGCTAAAACACAGCATGTCCCCATTAAATGCATTACTGTCTCAGAGTTGAGCAAATGGCACACAAGGTATTTAAGGGCTTAAGTATCAGTAGCCGAAGCCTGTGTCACCGTTTGTGTATGGGTTCCGGGAAATGCTCATGTTGCGGTAACCGCGGTGTATATGTGTGTACCCGTGTGTGTGTGCGTGCGTGACAGAACAGTAGAGGGGTTAGGAAGGCCTTTTGGGAGATACTCTACTTGAACACCTTGTGCCTTTGTTTCCCTAGCTCTTCTTATCTTAATTTGTTCCATCTATTGTTAAAGTCAGCAGCATTTTTCTACACGCTCACTATTCATTGTGTTTGTGTCTCTTTACCTGTTATTGAAAAATGAGCCAACACTGTACGATAATAGCCAACTGCTGGACTTTCTCTTACCTTCATTTTCTTATGTTCATCTTTTTTTTTTTGTTATTGTGACCTTTCCCTTCTTTCACCACCGTTACATGACATAATAACGAGAAGTGACCCTTCTTCTATTTTTTGTCCCCTTTATCATTCTGGCAGCTGGTAAGCCTTTCCTGGGAGCTGTGACATTACCGGCAAATGGCAGTTTCACTCTGTCTCCTTCTCTTGTGTCGAACCCTCTAAAGGTGGCTCGGTGTAACTGGTGTGACTCATCAGTTTAAACAGTGACAATATATGTGATGTAGCAAAACTGTCTGCAGTCTGGGGATTACCATCAAGACAGAGTGCAGAGTACACACAGGAGACAAGATTTATTTTCACCACAACAGCAATTTCAACACAAGCTAATGAGAATGCACATGGGCTCAGCTCACCTGTACAATAAGCCACGGGTTAAGCAGATGTGCAACACATCTACTGATATGTTGTGCCTTAGGGTTTGTGTTTGAGCACACTACTGCAGATAAAGAAGAGTGAGTGCTTCTCAGACATAAACCGCTCATCATAATTCGACTCTACCCCTGGCTCAGTTTGCTGAAACACGCAGACTAAATCTCCCTTCTGCAGCAGAGCTCAAACCAAGCTCCAATCAGCCCTGTTTAAATAAATGACGGCAGTCTGTTTTCTTTCCTGCATTTTCTTTGCTGAGTTTCCTTGTAGTCACCTCTGAATAACAGCTACCTGTTCACCATTTGTAAATATTTAGTAGGTTCTTTAGAACATATAATTGAACATTAAGCAATTTTTTTTTTTGGTAGACATGAACAGCAAACTATAATTGGCTAAAAAGTGAGCAAAAAATGATGAGTTTTAATGTTGCATGTCAATATCATAGTGTGAAAAAGTGTTTGGTCACTACATGATTATATATTTCTTCTTATGTTCAACACAATTTAATGTTTCAGATCATCAAATTAATCTAACTATTAGACAAAGATAACACAAGTAAACACAAAATACTGTTTCTAATTTAAGGTGTTTGTTATTAATGGGGAAAATTTTCTACATGGCCCTGTGTGAAAAAGTGATTGCCCCCTTAAACGTAATAACTGGTTGGGCCACCCTTAGCAGCAACAACTGCAATCCAGTGTTTGCGATAACTGCCAACAAGTCTTTTACAGCGCTCTGGGGGGATTTTGGCCCACTCCTCTTTTCAGAATTATTGTAATTCAGTCACATTTAGGGTTTTTTTTTTTTTTATCATTAACCAGCTTTTTAAGGTCATGCCACAGCATCTCAATCGGATTTAGGTCAGTAGTTTGACTAAGGCACTCCAAAGTCTTCCTTTTGTTTTTTCTGAAGCCATTCAGAGGTGGACTTGCTGGTGTGTTTCGGATCATTGTCCTCCTGCAGATCTCAAGTTCGGTTCGGCTTGAGGTCATGAACAGATAGTCAGAAATTCTCCTTCAGGATCTTTTGGTAGACAGCAGAATTCATGGTTGAATTTCCCACAGCAAGTCTTCCAGGTCCCGAGGCAGCAAAACATTCCCCGATCATTACACTACCACCACCATATTTTACTGTTAGTATGATGTGTTATGTGAAATGCTGTGTTAGTCTTATGCCAGATGTAACGGGACTCAAACCTTCAAAAAAGTTCACCTTTTGTCTTGTTAGTCCACAGAATATTTTCCCACAAAAATGGAGATAATCAAGATGTTTTTGGCAAATGTAAGACAAGCCTTTGTGTCTATTTTGGTCAGCAGTGGATTTCGTCTTGAACTCTCCCATGGGTGCCATTTTTGCCCAGTCTCTTTCTTATTGTTGAGTCATGGACTCTGACTTTAAATGAGACATGTGAAGCTTAATGTTGTTCTAGGTTCTTTTGTGACCTCCTGGATAAGTCGCTGCTGTGCTCTTGGAGTAATTTTGGTCGGCTGGTCATTCCTGGGAAGCTTCATCACTGTTCCAAGTTTTATCCATTAGTGTATAATGGCTATCACTGTTGTTCACTGGAGTCCCAAAGCCTTAGATACTGCTCTGTAACCCTTTCAAGCCTGACAGATGTCAGTGACTTTGTTTCTCATGTGTTTCTTTAGATCAGGGATGTGTTGCTTTTTGAAATCCTTTAGCCTGCTTCATTTTTCGAACAGGTTCTGTTTAAGGGATCTTAGACTTGATTCAACAGGTCTGCCAGTAATCAGGCCAGAGTGTTTTTACTGAAGCTGAACTTAGTCACAGTTAAGAGATAACTTTTCTCTCTTAATCAATGAAAACGTCATTTAAAAACTGCATTTGGTATTTACTCTGGTTATCTTTGTCTAACATTAAAATTAGTTTGATGATCTGAAGCATGTAAGTGTGACAAATATGCAAATCAGGAAATCAGGAAGGGAGCAAACTCTTTGTCACACTGCTGTATATTGTAGCCTGATTATCTTCATCACTGATGACTTTTTGTACACATAAAGTAAACTGCACTCTAGAGAGCTTACTGCTCGTTTTGCATTATACTGCAGAAGTACTGCTAAATTTGCATTTACATATCTTTAAAAGATGTCACATATCTGTGTTTGTGATCGTCTAGGTACATGTGCGCCTGTTAATTTGTTAATATGTAGCAATACAAATGGATTAGTTCTAGTGGTCGTTTAACCATGTGTTGTGCTCAAAGTCTAACCTTTCCAGCCTCTGAAAGAGGTCTGTTTTATTCTGCAGTTACTGTCATTTCTGTAAATGTTTTTCTGTTATGCAAGCTCCTATTAAATTTTAAGGCCAAAGTGTTGTGAATGCAAGCTGATTTAAAATGTAATGATTAGAAATGTACTTGCTAAACTCTCCGGTCACCTTTCACCTGATTATTTGGAGTCATTCAGTTTGTCATCTGGACTGTTGACACTGTGAATGATAAACAAAGTGGGAGATTACAGTTGTCAAAGTCCCCAATATGCTGTTCTATTTTTGGAATTTGACAGCTTGTCTTGGCAGAGCTTTGTATGTTGAGTTGAGTGAACATTGGAAGTTTAGAGAAGTGTTTACACCGAAACTGTAGAGGCCATTCCAGCATAATGTTTGCACTTGTTTTCTAGGTTGAGTTGAGCAGGATGTCTCCCTGTTGTTGTCACGTATAGCACATAATGCTCGCAGTAATGGTTCTGCTACTGCCACGTTGTGCAGTACATGTTTTTGTGAGTCCTTTAAAGCTGTCGTAGATTTTACAAACTACTATGAAACAGACACAGGGAGAGTGATAGATAGTCTAAGCTCTGTTATGCTAACTCAATGGACTGAAATAGAAAATGTGAGCCACCCAACTTCCTCAGTGAATTATAAAATAATGAACCGAGGAAGGAAACAGCATATTTCCTGAGAAGACTGAAGAGATATATAAAGGCCTTTTGTTCTTGGGTTACCAGAAGATTGTAATCAGTCTGCCTTGGCAGTTTGTTTATAATGTTTGTGTAATTACCGTCTTTTCCTGAACAATAACTTTAGCTATAGATGATAAAAACTCATATTATTAAAAAAAATAGTTCCATGGATCATGGAAATGGTCAGACAGGCGTACGTGATGTAAACGCAAATGTTTGCTTGTTAAGAAGTGACCCACTCATTTAACACACTCCCCCCACTATACACACATAACCCTTGCCTTACAAACTTTGTCTGAGCAACAAAACCCTCATCACAGTAACCTGTAGGGGTCACTATAGCTCCATGACAAGAGCCAAGTTCAAGAGTGGCTGTGAATGAAGTTTCTGATCAATGACTTCCCTGAGCTCTGCTCATTTTTATGACTAGAGCTTTTTGGAGCCCACAGAAAATCCTTCACAGGCACAGGAGGGAACATGTTTGAGTTACATTTTTATCTCATTTTTCTTTGAATGAATTCACCTGTTGTGGAATTTAAGTTGTAAACAAGTTTCGTCATTAGGCAGAGTTTTAACCGCCAGTTAAAAAGTGTGCAAGAGTCCCCAGTTAAATTACAACTAGAAGATTAAGTTGAAGTTCCAAGCAACCTGTTTAGTCATAATTTATTGAGTTAGATAGAGGGGGCCAATTGAGACTTTATTACATGCATGATGTCACCGCAGTTGCTCTTAATAAGTCTAAATTACATAGGGAGACACCACAGCAGAGTATATAATGGATATGCTGGCAGGAGTAGCATGAATGGAGCACGTAATATCTTATCAAGAGTTTTCACAAATTGATTGGCTTTACAGCCAGCCATTGACACACACTGAGGACTGCTCCAGATCAGTTTTCTGAATCAATGGCTTGTTAGACAGAAATGAATGAAACAGCTTAACAAGTTCAGTGTAGGTTTCTGCAGGCTTTGTGATCACTGTAATTAGACTTCCAATTATCCCCAACCATAGAAATATTGCTAATATGGAAGAAGCAGGTAAGCATGGAAAGACTGTTAATTGTGGCATTGTCATAATGAGATGTGAATGATTGTAGTAGAGTTTGTGCGACACAAAGAGTTTCTCAACAACATTTGTGAATAGAACACAACTTGACCGGTATTTTAGCTTCCTTGATGTTTTTCTGTATGACATTTCATCTGTTTATGCAGAATAACATAAAGCAAATGTCTTTACTAGTCAAACTGTGGCAGTAAACTGAAGAAGTCAGTTTAAGGGCTGAATCACACCCACATCATGAATACACCGTGGGACACACAGAGGTTTGTGGTAGGGCAAAGTAGACCCATTGAGTGTGTGAGCTTAGGGAGCTGACCTTGAACAGCTGGTTACAACGTTTTCATAGCTGTGTATGAATCTGTGTGTGTGTTGCTTGCAGAGAGTTTTCTGTCCGGTCTCCAGATTTCCTCTCACCAGATCTTGATGAAAAAAATTCAAGATACTACTTTAAAGGTGTCCAGTTGAGATCAAAAGCAGCTTCAGTTTCCAGCAGTACTGAGGCTCTTTGACTGAAGACTAAATAGGAGAAAGAGGAGGCCTGTTAGGAATGCAGCTAAAACTGCTTCATGTGGGTGGTACTGTTGAGTCCTCTGTATGGAGGAGTTAGCATGATTGCTGTTATCTGTGTGAGTCTAGAATAAGCAGTGACAAAAAGATACAGCAATAACAAACGGTAGTTTCAACAGAGTTTCAATAGATTGTATATGTATTGATTTCTATTGACATTTTTAATTCACTCTGTGTGTGTGTGTGTGTGGGTGTGTGGGTGTGTGTGTGCGCGCGCGTGTGTGCGCGCGCGTGTGTGTGTGTCCACATTCCCCAGACTTTAAATAATGACCCTAATGACACTGTGAATTTGTTGACAGCTTTTGAGTTTGTCCCCTATTGCTGAATCACCTCTGCCTCTGAAAGCCTGAGACCTGCAGGCTCTCAGACTATTGTTTATTCTGGAAATACAGTATATCAGTTGATCCCAAAATACACTGTGGATGCTCCTGATATCATCCCTTCCTGTTTCGTGCAAGCACATACACCCAATTACAGCACTGCAGTATGCCCTCACGTAAGCAAAAGTAGCTGCAGCGTTGTGGCTGTTTGGATGTGAAACAGAACAAAGAGGGTGGGTGTTTATTTGCTAACAGCTGGCTCAGCAAGTATGTCCCAATCAAAGATTCAACCCAAAACACCTGTGAGCTTTACATTTACCCTCAGACCTTAAGCAAAACATAAACATACCACGAATACACTTGAAATAGTTGCTGATAATCGAACATGTGCAGCATCTGTGATTTTTGTGAGTTGCAAAAAGAGGCTTTAAGTTGTAAAAATACTTAAATAGTGTCTACTTTTTAAAAAGCAAGAGTGCTACTCTGAAAATGTGACAGTAGGAGGAATCATTTTCAGTATTTAGATAAAGCCGTTTCATGTCAGCAAATTTTAAATCACTTCTTCTTCCTTGCAACACTCACTGGCCCACTAACCCACCTCTCAGTCACTTTTTTGTCACCTGTTTCTTGCAACTGGCTGCACATTGCATATCAGCACATAAAAAAAAACACATGTGCATGAATTGAGGTGCTGCAGCATGCAAAGACTCTGATGCGATTCTGCATATTCTTTAATGGTGTTTCTGATGTGGTGGTGAGATTTGAAGGTATGAATGATTGCGATTAGAGAAATAAAACTGGTCCACGGTAAGTGAGAAAATTATGATGGAAATGTGAGTGAAGTGATAACGTTATATATTTCTTTTCCCCTTTTGTTTTCTTTAGCTCTTTCTGAACAAAGGCATAAGAGGAAACACCCAGGGTGCAGGCTGATGCTGGAGCCAGCTAGATCAGACCGGTAGCTGTTAGAGAGTAGGGGGTGGTGAAGGAGAAGGGAGGCGAGAGAAGAGGAGGGGGAGATGAGATGAAGGGTGGAGCAGCGGATGGGGAGGGAGAAGGGGGAAGAAGAAAAAAAAGATGTGATGAGGGAAGCTGGAGGTGGAGGAGCAGGGAAACGCAGAGGTTAAGTGTTTTGGGACACAATATGAGATGGATACTCTGGCAGACAGCTTAGACCCCACTCCATCAGTGATGTAATGCATATGGCAGATTCTATTTTTAGCCATCCTAGTACACTCAGCTCAGCATACAGGGCGATCGATCAGCTGCACAGCTCACAGGGAGAATTAGAGCTGCAGCCAGCAGCACCTAAATATTTTGCCTCTGTGCTGTTTGATGTTGTAGGATTTTTCCTTTGTCATGTTAACAAGTAAACATGTGTTTTGGGGGCATTTTGCACTGTACATTTTTTTCAGTTACATTTAAAAACCCATATGTGTTCTTTTGTCTTTATCTTAAAGAGTACTGTCTGTGTCATTTATACTGTTAGAAAAAGTTCAGGAAAAAGGGCATTTTAGTTATTTTTATGCCAGCTTGTTACATATCAAATATGTGGTCACATCTTGTCCATTGAAAGTAAAATTATTCCCAAGGCAGTAAGAACAAAACAAAGCACAATAACAGGGTTCTTCTATGCCAGAAAACAAATGGGAGCTTTCTGACATTTCTTGGAAATTTAGCCAAAGCGATGAAGGAATATTTTTTGAGGCTCAGCATCATGTGTCGGATAACAAAGTCTGTGGATGAAGAGCTGCTTCTGTATTATTTTCTCTCTTATTTAGTTGTTTTCAGTTATGTTGTGGAAAAAATCTGCATGCCAGAGTTTGTATCTTTGTGTACTGGGGTTACCCATTACCAGGACAGCAGGATGCGCTTTAGCTTTGGCGATTCCTGTTTTATCAGACACAAGAACATGCAAGCACACACATAACACAGACTTCACTAACAGGACTTGTATTGAGAGTCCTGTATCACCTCCCAGTGTTGGCTGTGAATAAGTCTATAGCCTGAGGGTCCAGACGGGTTGACTCCCAGTGTGTTACACAATAGAAAAAAAGAGCCTGGAGACAAAAGGGAGAGCAGTAGCTTATAAACTATCTGATAAACTTCACATCCACACCTGTCACCTCCCCCACTCTACCTACCCATTCCATATTGGTAGGTCACACTGCTAGTGAACTGGATAATGACCTTCATTCCTTCTTTGCTAACGTCTGTTAGCTAATTAGTGATGGCCATCTATGAAAAACAGGCCTGCAACAGAGGCTTTCTATTAAAAAATACAAATATAGTTTGTGTTTGTGTTCAACGGTAGACTCAGACAAGATATACACACACAGGTAACGATGGGAGATGAAACAGGTGGAGGGACAGTTGATACTTATCAGGAAAATGAGACAAAATAAGTTAAATCTAATACAGAGAACAACAATCACTGAAATAAAAGTGCAACACAGACAAAACTAAAAGAGGGGGATGAGACAAACATCACACAGGTGGCACAAAGGGACAAAAAACACAGAGATGAGACCAGAACACAAAAGGGAATGAAAAATGAATGTTACCTAACAAAGGTACACAGACCACGAAGATAAAGGAAATTCATCAGCAGTACGCCACATGATACAAATGGAACAAAGCTCAAACATATGAGCCTCAAAACTCATCTCAGAAACTCAAAATGACAGCAAGTCATAATAGATTTAACTAACTTTGATGTAGTTCCCTACATCATAGTTATTTGTCAACCACACAATATGAAGTGTGATATATTAATATTGAATGGTACCAATAGAGTGAGCACAAAAGCAAAAAAAAAGGAAGAGAGCCTGGTTTTCATGTGCTTGTGGGTATCTATCCATACAACTACCTACTGAATGCCTGTTTGACAAGGCAGACAAAAACCAGACGAGTTCTAATCAAATCAAATCTTTAACTTATCCAGGATGGTTGCTTTTACCTCGCTTCTGTTGTTGAGAACAGGAACAGAACACATACACAGAGCTTCTAAGAGGCAGTTACCTGTTAGAGAGTCTATTCAAATCACTGCATATGTTCATTTTAGTCCTTTGCCTTTCCCCCATACAAAGCTGTTTCTATTCTACAAAAGGCTATGGTATACTTGTGTGGATTCACTGGTCAAAGCTGTATTATTGCATGAAGTGGACACAGAATCTGACCTAAAAAAATCACAAAAGTCTTACAATAAACATAGCCAAGGTCTTGGTGCACATATTATTACACGAGGTATCTATACTTTCTGGACACCCCTGCCCTCCTTGTTCTGGCACTCTTTGCTCTGTACCCATAGACCCACACCCATCTCCAAGCAGGTTGTTTATTTTGATTCCAGCTACATACTCGTAAACTTTATGACTCTGTCTTGCATGTTTGCAGTGTTCTCCCAGATATTCGCAATCATCTCTGTGGTGTCTCTTGGACCATCATTTGTAATGACACAAACACACATGGTGAAAGCAACACCTTAGCTACACCATCACAATCGCAGTGTAAACACCTGCTATATTACTTACAAAAAATAGGTATCTAGTCAAAAATTGCCATGATGATGCACACAAACATACACACACGGTGAAAAAAATATTACCTATGCCATCACAGCTACTAATCAACTCAAGTAATCATTAAAGAGAATTAATATTTTTTGTTACTGTGCTTGGCTTTTTAAAGTTATAACCTTGGTGTGTTTGCAAATATGTATATCTACTTCACGTTGGCTCACGATTTTATATCTTACACATGTTTAGCATTTGTTAAATACCCCCCCAATATTTTGCTTTTAGGCGACATGAGCTTAACTCTGCTAATAATGCACAACCCTGTTTTTTTTCTCATAAGCTACCCAAACAGCTTGTTGATTCAGGCACGATTCCAGGTAGTTCACCCACAAATTTCCTTCCTATGCCATCCTATCCACACACACCCTCCAGGGCTTGGAGTACCAATGACAAAGTGACTCATGATTCTTAGTTTCCTTAAAATAGACACTGACTTTTCCCCTTGTTCAGCAAGAGGATGCAGACAGGGTTGGGAAGTGCTGGAAAATCCAGAAATGGACATTTTGGGATTTCCTAGGTTAAAAAAAAGTTCGAAAATAAGACCGACCAAAATTTCAGTGGAAAACGGATAAAGTATAGACGTTCGAGAAGTGACTGCATGACATCGCCCTATTTAAACATGCAGTATGTGTGGTGTCATCTAAAAGACAACAAATATAAGCTGTGGGTGCATGAGTATGGAAAACAAGTCTCACCATGCTTATGTGGCAAGTGTTGATAAAATCAATGAAACCACAGTGTGCTACTGGCTTACCAAAGCTCACGGTGTATATATAATGTATATTGTAGTATCAGTATACACTGAGGTGTTTCAGAGGGGGAGATATCTGTATCTGGTATCTAATCTGTAAAAACTGTGACTTTTAAAGTCAGACCTAATTACTCTAAGATTAGATGCTACTTAAAATTGAAATTTATTCAGCAGACACCTTTCTTATAACATGAAGCTGTTTTTGCTACTTCATTGTTGATAATAATGAGTAAAATTTAGGCAACACTTTAGACCAAGTCATCACTCTTCCCACATCTCTAAACTCCTGATGTCGTCCGTTCACCCCCTATCTGGTCCACGGCACTGGCAGTGATCCGACAGGCTGCAGGTTATGTAACAATCACCCGGTTGCTTTGGCACTAGAGGTTAATAAAACTCTTATGGACAACAGAGCAGTAGTATTTTGTGCTGCACTCATGGGTTTTCGACACAATCCTGCCTCTAATGTTATAGACTGCATTTTTGGCCCGATGCATTCATGCTTATAAAACTCTCTCTCCCTTGCTGCTGTCTTTTTTGCCTTCTTTTGCGCTCTCTCTCACACACACACGCACACACACACTTTCCACAAGCTGTTTTTTTTAAACGTGCATCACCCACACATTTTTACGTTCTTTGTGTGTGTGTGGGATGATGGGACAATATGACAAAACATATTTATCGGTGTTGTTGATGCTTTTACTTTTCCTTCCGCCTGCAGAGCTTGCTGCAAGGTGATGTAACAGGTCTGCAGGATGGGATATCTCTCTTTGGGAGGTGTGTGTATCGGAGGCCTGCAGTCTTCTTTAAAAATGTATACACTATATAACAGGCAGTAAATGGCCTCATGCACAATGTGGACTGCTGACACTGCACTCCACCTGTGTGGGTGTCAGTTTGGCAGTCATGCAAAATCTGACTGTGTTGTGCAAAATGTGCATAAGCTTTAACTAAAATGAAAACTTGCTGCTTTTTTTTCTAGATGCAAGGATGAAAAGTTGAGTTAAAGACGATACTAAATTATTTCAAATGTGTGTTTCTCTTTTTTTCATGTTTGTCTGCAGATTTGTTTCCTGGTGTCAGCTTTCCGTGGCCAAGTGTTTAAAGCGGACAGCTGTGCTTCTCTGGCACTCTTCTTCCATTATTTCCATCTCAGTCAGTTCTTTTGGATGCTCATACAGGTAATGAGAGGCAAACAATAGATGCATGTGAGAAAAAAATATATAACACAGTTTGATTTCTGGCAAGTGGGAAAAAAGTATCTCTCTATAATCATAAATGTTCTGTAACTCCATTTTGCATTTGTGTGAACAACATTCAGAAGAAGTGTCTGCTATCACAACTGGAGATCAATAAGGTACAACTCAAATATTATGGCAAGGGAGAGCCAGGATGTCAGGTCACCAGAGATTGAGTAACAAGTATGACCGTAGGAGCGTTTGGTGCAACAGCAACCACTCCACTGAACCAAAGTATACTCTTAGTGGCAAGGGGAACAATATGAGAACAGCCCCACCAAGGCTGGAGACGGAGCAATACTAAAGGAGCATATGGGAGCAGGACTCAACCCTGTAAAGGTAATATTCAGTGGCTAGTGGACCTAACATTAGACTACATCAACCTGTGATTGTAACCATCAGAGAAAGGGTCTCCAGTATGTTGATCTGGACAGCATCAGGACCTGACATGATTCATGCCTGCTGGCTGACTGCACTCCATAAGTGTCTGGCATTACAAATAAATCAGCTGCTAACTGACGAGAGATACCCAGAATAGCTAACCGAAGGCCGGAGAGTCATGATCCCCAAGGATCCCCAGAAGAGACAAGTCCCATCCAACTATTAGCCAATAACCTGCCTCAGTACCGCATGGAAGCTCCTGTCAGACATTATAGCTGCACATGGCACAATACATTAACATTGCACAAAAAGTAATAGGCAAGAAATACCAGACTGGCAAAACCAGCAACTGGTAGACAGAGCAGTCGCTTGACATTGCAAGACCAGGAAAGAAAGCCTATTACTCAGTGACACACACAAGTATCCTGGAAGGCCTAGAACTGTACAAGATCAACAGGACCTTTAGAGCCTTCATCAGGAACTCAATGGGGATGTGGCATACAACACTAGAGGCCAACTTCAAGCCTAGAGCACATGTCACCATCAAGTGTGGGATCAACTAGTGCTGCATAAGCCTGAACCCCCTCAGTGAGATTGTTGACAAGATTTGCTACAGATACCCACTGTGGAATAGAACAATCATCAGGCACCATGGATGACATCAAGCTATAGGCCAATAGTGAACGATTCACTAATCCACACCACTAGGATCTATAGCAATGACATGTCAATGTGAATGACATTTGGACTGGAGTGTAGGCGGATGGTAACAGAGATGGAACGTAGTCAGAACTGAGGGGATCGCACTACCAGAAGGCAATCTAAAGAGTTTGGAAAGGAAAAGCGTCTGGACTTCTTTAAGTTGCTTGAAGACCTCTCATCCGAGAACTTTCTTCAGTTCTAGGGTCAAATGGAGGGTCATGTAACCCCTATTGATCCACTACCTAATCACATGAGTCAAGGTGTGAAAACGGGTGTAGGTCACAATCAGCCAATCTGGGACTCTTCACCATTTGACCTTAGAACTGAAGAAGCTTCTCGGATGAGAGGTAAAACATCTTCAAGCAACTTAAGAAGGTCCAGACACTTTTCTTTCCAAGCTCTTTAGCCTACAATACACTGAGGACAGCTACAAGTACCTGGGAATCCCACAGGCAAATGGGAACAACAAAGAGGCCTTTGGGACTTCTGGGCTGTCTGTTTAAATATGATTCTCCAGCTTCCTCATGCTTATTTTATCTCATAATTTGGCATTGCCAAGGTTCCTATTTTTTCTTTATATTTCATTCATGTGGCATTTGGTTTATGTGCAACATTCTTTGAAATGTTATTGTCTTACCACACTGTACTTACCAGTACACTGCACTGGCCCTTTGCCCAGGATCACCTAATAACACCTTACCCCATCAGGGCCCTAAACAGCTCCTTCTTAACATTTGGCTTCTATCTCTTATTCTTTTTTTTTTTAACGTTATATTGGTCAACACCAAAGCCACCTGGGATATTTAGGTATATGAAGACTGTAAAAATACATCTGTGCCAAAGCATAAAATGGTATTTGAAACCTGCACCGTAATTGTAATTGCAATCCTGGAAAAAGTTTATGGATGACTTATGACCCTGCTGCAAGAGCAAAGGGGTGCAGGGAGAGATTTCAGCAACAACTTTAGTGCTGCTGCAGTGATAAACCCTTTTCCCAAGTAATCCTCCTCCTGACGACTCCTGAACTGCAGAGAAACAAAGGTATTTGCATAATACAGGAACTCCTTGGATGTTTGTTAATTGAACAATTTTATTAGTTTTTGAAATATAACCTGATTAAATAGATTTGGCAGACATTAGACAATAATTTTATCTAAATCATTTGTTTGTGCCATACATATGTATTTGTTGTGTAATTCTTCCAAACAGTCCTAAATTCACTTGATGACAATGCTTGCTATAATGAGTGTGCTGAAGGCTCAGGCCCAGTTGCTGTCATTTTCTTTTGTTTTTTTAAGCAGGGAAATGTAATTTATCAACATCATTAACCACAATTCATGTTATTATGTGTTCAACTGAATTCACAGTAACAAAAATACCATCACATAATGACACATGTTACCAATAGGAATGGTATCCCTAAATGAACTTCCCCATCTACCCATCTTTTCCCACCTGGTGTTCTTCTCTTGCATAACATTTGTTCTCATCAGTCTTCAACCTTTTACAACATGTGACATTTGTACGTGAACATAACCAGTGTTTACATAGAGAACATAACATGTAATAATGTTATTGGTGAAGTATTATAAGATTAGCTCTGGAATAAGCTGACCACAGCAGGGTAATACTGGAACCATGCAGTGGCGTACGTGTTGGACGCAGTGGGCTTTTTCTCATTTCTGATTGTTTACTATGACTTCGGGGAGATTTTAAGGGATAAAGTCTCAGGCCGAAGGCTTTCATGTGGCTTAAGCAGTGTTAGAATTTGGATGGCGAGATCTGGAGCTCAAATAAAATTGGTTGTGACGTGCAAGCTGGTTTTAGACACACATGGTCGTAGTTAGTAGGGTAACAGCTGACTGGATCTAGTGAAGGACACAAACAGTGATTCACCCTGAAAGGAATTCAAATAGGAGGATTAATACAGCATGGAAAAAAAAAACACTTAGGCTTTTGTTTTTTTATTTATAAACTCACTCATGAAGATTTTTTTTCATAACATGCCCTGTTTGTTAAGGTTGAATTTAACTAGAGAGCCAAAATGAGTGATAGAGAAGGCAGGTATGTTACAAAAGTAAGGAAGTGTTATTCACTAAAAGCACAATTTCAAAAAAAGGGGAACAAAGCAGGATAAAAGGAAGAAAAAGTAATACAAGATAAAGGACAACACCATGGCATTGTTCTTTAACACCCCTTCAAAAAAATCTTCTTATTTCATAAATGTCAACTCTAACTGTGAATGTAGCTGACAAGAAAAATATTACTGCCACCTTGGCTTTCACTGATGCGGGGAACTGAGACCCTTCCATCCTCGCCAACATCTCTGTGACCCCAGTGATGTCTCACCACTCAAGTTTCCCTCATATCAGGTAGCTGCTTTCAGATAAGTGGCTGATATGAGTGGGCGCCAGCAGCCTATCTCAGGGCATGACAAAGACCTGAATCAATAACAGCAGAGTGAGTGTGTGTAATTGAGAGTAGTGAGAACAGGCATGTCCAAAACCTGGTCAGGTGATTATGCATGGCATAAAGCCAGAAAACACACAATAATGTAGTCACAGTCCAGAGCAGCTTTATGCACATTGTTAAATAAATGTACAAAGTCTTAAATCAGAATCAGATATACTTTATTAATCCCGAAGGAAATTATGGGTTACAGCAGGCAGCATGCTAGTTGGCGCATGCGCACTTACAAAGGGACCTTCCGGCCAAACATACACAGACATCACATAGGGACACAGGTCAGATAGGTAGGCTGATAGGAAAAACAGCGAAAATACACAACATGAGGTGAGAGGAGAAAAAAAACTCCACCCAGACTGAGCTCCTAATGGGAGAACAATTTGAGAACAGAAAAAAACCACCTCAGCACAAAAAGTACATAACTGTTAATACACAGTATAAACACGTGAACACCATGTAACACGTGACAAGCAGCAGGGGTGGGTAAGGAGTGAGAGAAGTAAGCCGAGGTAGACACAGCCATCCTGCCCTAAAGGCATCAGGATTAAGATTTCTAGGATTTTTCCTGAGCTAGGTAGTGAAGCTGACAGCCAGCCAGACTGACACATTTCAAGCTTATTAAGTAATATCTTTATGTGATAATGCCTATTCTGTTTCCTTGCCAATCAGTCATGGAGATCAG
>VUQR01024485.1:2711-13865 GCA_015108515.1 Hemichromis elongatus
ACAATTTGTGTCTCCACTGCATTCCTGTGCAAACCCACCGCTGGAGAGCTCCGTATAAAGTCACAGACACGCACTTTGCAAATGTGTTTGTGTTGCAACCACACGTTGGCCCAGAGGCCAGCTCGATCCGAATGTCCACCTTCATTGAGCGCAGGCCTTCTTCTCCTCCTGCTGTTGTCACTTTTTTCCCTTCGTGCTAACACATCAGGATGCTTACCCTCTGTATGAAAGATGTGTTCGGATGTTAAAAAATTGACGTGGTTAATGACACGTAGTGTGATATCCACGAGTAAGCCGTGCACCGACCCCGGTTTCACGTCTCCTGCAGACGTAATGTTCTCCAGATGTGGGCCTGTGGACTGCCTGCCAAGTGAACTTGCACAATCTCATCTCCTGCCCAGGCGTCAAGAAGATGGACTCACGAATTACTAAAACCGAGAGTTCCGGTGTTTGTAGCGAGTCAGATCTGGGCGCTGTAAATTATCCCCTTAACACACATCTGCCCTCTAGGTGATCCAAACAGGCTGCAGCAGGACGCGGTTTATAAACTGCCATTGATCCGGCCTCGCTGAGCGCACTGCGCTGTGGCTTTCGGATAAACTCAGATGTGGTCATGCTCAACAAGTGTCGTAAAGTCAATCTCATACTTTCCATGGCTGGTTGCTCCAGTACGTTTTGGTAGTGTTGCAGCAAGTGAATCATCATTCAGGGCCCTGCCAAACGCACTGAAAAGAGGGAAAAAAACAAACAAAAAAAAAAAACGGCCACATCATCGGCCCGGATTACAACCAGCAGGTTGTAATTCTTTTAGGTCAAGTTATTTTGTTCATTAATGTCTCAAACTGCTGACTTACTTGAGGTTCCCAGACTTGTTTTTTTGTTTTTTTATAGAGTGGGTCTCTCCCCGGTGTGGAATTATGGGACAGACAGCCTTTTTACTTTTAATTTTAGGCTCAAAGCTTTTCTGCGTGTTTCTTCTTCTCTTGTCTCTTTTTAGTCCATGTTTGTTTATAAACCACTTTACATTTAATCATTAGCAATCATTAAACTCTAGTTTGCTGTTCTATTGTGTGTCTTTTGGCTAGTCTTCCTCTCTCAGCTTTTTCCCCTCACCCCCCAGCAGATGGCATCTCTTCCCTAAGCCTGGTTCTGCTGGCGGTTTCTTCCTGTGAAAAGGGAGTTCTTTCCTCCCACTGTCTCCAAGTGCTTGCTTCTGGGGGGGGGGGTCAGGTTAGTGACGCAGGGAAACTGCGTTTTCCCTGTATGAGGCTCACATGTCCCAGGAATGGGTGGACAAAAGAACAAAAGGATTAGAGCCTTTTTAAAGGATCCTCCTAAGATCCCCAGTCATTTTATGAGATGTTGTATAGGGGAAAATAAAAGAAGAGCACTTCAGTTTGCAGTTTATTGTTGTTGTGTATGGAAGTATGGTTTATCGGTTATATTATGTCAGGTAAAACGTACACGACGTTATCGATAGCGTTATAAAACAGCACGTTAGCATTCTAGGGCCAACACTGTAGGGCATTCCTCAAAGTGTCGCTTCATTTCCATTCACACGCATTAGCGTGCACCTCTCCCTGCGTTTAGTGCAGTGTTGCTGTTGTGGTGTTGGCAGGCATGAGAAGACAAACAAAATATCAAGATGTAGTGAATCCACGATGTCATCTTTTACAGAACTCATGTTTGGACTCTGACAACTGGAAGACCTTTAGAGTTAGATTATGGAAGCTCTCCACATCCACTATATGGTTAAAAGTACTGGTTCACCAACATGTTACACCTAACTGCTTGGCTATGGAAACCCATGCCATGAAGCTCCCACTCTACAGTTTTTGAGCTGATGTTAATGCCAGAGGAGGTTTGGAGCTCTGCAGTTGTTGAGCCAGACCCCCAGGGTTACGTCGTTCCTATGTAGGAACTGCAATTACAAATGGGAAATGGAAAATCTGATAAATCCAACTTGGAGCCTCTTAATGTGAAAGTGGCTGTGCTTTAGGCAAGTACGGATGCCTCATGCCAGCTAACTGAACTTTGTTTTCTGGGAAATGTAGAGTCCAGGGATGTAATAACAAACTGCTTCAGGGAACAGGTGTAATTAAGGAAATCTTACCTCTGATAACCTGGGCTTAGTCCACATCAGCTTACCGCCTGGAAACCAGCTGTGGCTGGATGCTGATAAAAGACTAAAGCATGTCTGAAAACTATCAAACACTCCACTTTAAGTTGAGGACTTTGTGAGGAGAACATAGTTGAGCACAGCAGCCAGGCTGTTCTCTTTTTATGCTAAACAGCAGAAACCTTCCTGTGTATATAACTAAAAAAAAAAGGTATAAAAAAATAATGAATGACCATACACCAAAAACTGTTACTGAACGATAGCAAATACCCACCCAGTGCCTGCTGTGTTACCATAGCAACACCATCCTGTAGGCTGGTATCCTTCACCGCTTTTGAGTCGGGCATGGTGGGGTTTGTAGACTTTAATGTCTCTCTTAGCTGATTTACCGTTGCTTATCATGTCCTGTTTTGTTGTTTTTGTTATTCACATCTGTCCATATTACTCGCACTTGTGCCGTCCTCTGTTGCCATAGCAACGTCTGATGTCTTGCTGTATTTTTCTCTTTTTCCCCCCCCCCGTCTTGCGCACAATCGAGAAGTGGAAAAGGGAGAAAAAGAGATGCGTTTATGCCTGAGGTTAAAGAGATACGGGGTCGTGTTGCAATGCTGTGTGCTGATGCTGCATCATGCCTCCCTGTTTTTCTCTCCGTTTGCCCTTTCTACCCCTTGCTGACCACATCTCTCGGTCATTTTCGACGGGCCCTTCCTCCCCAGCCAGAGGCCATGTTGGTTCACCGACAGATTGCACAATATGCAGTGGGCTGGTAACAGCTATGCGTGTGGATGTACGCTCATATGCAGCTTAGGAGGCAGGTTGGAAGCCTGCACGCATGCAAACATGCACAGCAGCACGCTTCCTTTGTGAAAATCCCTAAGCCTCCCAGACACGCTGTTTTCCGCTTTCAGCAGCTCTTTCTTTAGCCACGGTTTCAACTTTTGACGCTTTAAAACTTCAGTGTGTGCGACTCTGACAAACAGGGCTGAGCAGATGTAAAGATGTTGACCTGACAGTGCAGCAGACTGAGGTCAAAAAGAGTCAGAGTCATCCTCTGCATGTCTGTTTCTTTGTCTGAGGTTGCTTTGTAGACACAGTTAAGTTGGTGGCACTAGGAGACTGGCCAGAAATTCCCCATAATCCCTGAAACCATTTTGTTATCCAGCAGACATTTCCTCATTATGCACAACCCTATTTCGCCTATCAGTGTGTGTTTTTTTTTTAAGAAAAAAGATTTTAAATCTGAGAGAGTTAAATACTTTGTAATGGTCAAAGTGCATTTGTCACACTGTATTTAGTTTTTTTTACTTTTACTTGTCTTTTTGTCTGTTCGAAAGCTAAAAGAATAGATCAGTAGTTCCCAATGTTTACCTCTCATGGGAACACCTTAATCAGGAAAAACTTTTTCAGTGGAATCTGGACTGCTTTTAACAGTAATTTACTTTTAGGACCTGAGGTCTGTCCCAGTTCCTAGGCCGCATCCTTTGGAGGCCGCATTTGATGGCCAATTACGTCGCAGCCACAGAAGGCTGTCGCAGTTCAAAGGCTTCTCCAAATGCAGCCAACAAATGCGTCCTCCTTTTCCCCAGATTTGAAGGACGGGTAGGGTGTATCCTTCGTGGCCCAAACCTATCCCTGAATTCATAGCGCGGCCCAGCTAATTCCAGTTTCCAAAAATGGCAGCAGCTGCTTAGTTTTAATATTACAAAATAAACTTTTAACATATTTTCAGGCGAGAATGTAGCTGTGTAAACTTCAAATATCTGCTTGGTTTATCAGGACAATACATATTTGCAAAAGTGCTCCGACGTTTTCAGAGACATCTGTTACCCACCAGCTCGAAGCTGACCGGGAGGTCGAGGCTCACTAGAGCCGGCGAGAACACCGGACTCCCGGCACATTATTTTAAAACCCCCTACGGTCATTCGCTACTCAGGTTAAACATGATATACAAGTCACTTAGAACAGCGGTCCCCAACCCCCGGGACATGGACCGGTACCGGTCTGTCAGTCGTTTGGTACCGGGCTGCGAGAATTGAGGTTCGGGTGTGAAATTGATGGTTTTTGGGGTTTTTATTGTTGTTTTTTATCGTTAACTCAGTTTCCTTGGGTCTTTTCCTTTGTGTTATGAAAAAAAAAATCTATTTTTTTGGTACCGGTACTGGTTTTATTTAGTTGTATTTATCTACGACACCTTAAAGGCTGGTCCGTGAAAATATTGTCGGATATAAACCGGTCTGTGGCGCAAAAAAAGTTGGATACCGCTGACTTAGCTAACTTAAAAATGTTATTGTTTGGCTTTTTTCAGTGTTTTATTTGTTCCTGAGTAAATCGGTTTGGTTGAAGGCAATGTAGGAGCTCAAAATTGCCTTTAAGGTCAGGGTAGGTTTTCTGAAAATCTTGTAAATGGGATAAATTTAGAACCAGAGGTGTGTCTAATAGGAGGCTGAGGGGCAGCACTGGTGGTCAGCAGTATTTTTATAAGATGTTTTAAGCTAACAGTTTCAGCTGTTTGCTTTTACATTTAGCAAGTCATTTTAACAGCACAGGGATGTTAAAATGTGTAACCGGGGCTCTTCTGTGTAAAGTTCTCTGTATGTTCTCCCTGCACCTGTGTGGGTTCTCTCTGTGTAATTTGGCTTCGTCCCACAGTCCAAAGACATACATATTACCAGTAATTTATACTTTGGCAACGACTTTAGGTAGAGCCTAGGTTGTAGTGTATGCAAGTGGCCGTTGTGGGAATTTATGCCTGTGCGGGCCGTGTCGATGGCGGTGTGCAGTTACATTCCCAGGGGGGTGCATGCCAGGTTACGGTGGAGGGTGTCAGAAGGCTGTGCCTGTGTTGTGGATTTATCACAGTGGAATAAATCCTCTGTTAGGGTGTTCTGGTGATTCTCAGTTGGCTGTGGGTGTGAATGTGAGCGATTGCTTTTCTCTCCCCGGCTCCCTCTCTACCCCCTGGCTAGTGTAAAAGCGCTCCCCTGCCAAGTTGTCATTTCTGGCCTTTCTTTTACTTCTTATGTCTCGTTTCACCTGAAAGTAGTTCTCCATATGAACCAAAGATGTAGCGCATACATGTAATATAAAGCTCTGTAACGGCTATTGTGACTTATCAAAAGCCAGTTTGTGCCCGTAATTGTTGACCTGTAGCCGAATAAAGCACCATGCAGATATAAGTGGCTGTATTCTTGGCAGCGAGGAGTGTTTTTCATCATTAGCATGCCCCGTTTATGTCGCAGTGGGTTCGCTGTTTATGTCAAACAGTCGTTGATGTTTTTACTGCCAGCCAGAGAGTCTCCTTCTGGCCTTGAGGTTAGAGTGTTATGATGCCCACTTCCTCCTACAGAAGTAACAGACCAATCACAACCTTCTGATCATTGACTTTCTCCCGCCTACACGCCTTGGCGCGCCAATCGCGATTGAGAAAAACAGGTTTTTGTCCATGTGCAGACCTCCCACACTCTACTCGAGGTTGAGCTCAATCGGGCAAATTTCCTCTCATAAACTGCCCCAGGATCAGAGGAGGAGGCTGTAAACACACACAGAGAGACAGCTTCTTGAATTTTTACCATGCAGGAACTGGAGAGACGCATCCTACGTTTGGCTCTAGGAAGTAACCACCATAACCTGGCCTACCTGTAGACCACAGCATCGTCCTTTAATAGGTTTACTAGGAAGGATGTGTTTGTGTGTATAAGAGATGTCTGAGGGACAAACAAGGGCAGGATGGAAGTGGTTTCCAACTCAAGAGTTGTGTAAGGTATTAAGCTGCAAGGTTTAAGTTTTTGTTTTTTGGGGGTTTCATTTTACTTATACTACTTGGGATCGTTGCTGATGTGTGCGACAGACAAACCAGTAGATCTGTGTAGGTGAAGGTATTTCTATTATTGTCTTCTGTGATGAAAAGAAAGTATTAAAGAGAGAGCAACAAGAAAGTGCCTGGATTTTATTTCTGAACCAAATCAGGGAAAACCTGGAGCATAGTTCCTCCTGGAAAAGTTGTAAAGCTGTTGTGAATCTCTGTTTGGATTCTTTCCAGTGACTGTTTAAGGTGAAGATGACTGTTATCGTTGTGTGTGTTCATTCTGAGATAGCTAAAACATCCCAATTTCAGCTTCAGATCACTTATTGCTGTCAAACCGAGGATACGGCACAGGAAATGTTGTCAGAAGGGGTCCTTAACATCTGTTCAAGGTGAAGGTTTTAATTCTTATACAGTACATATGGATTTCATTCATAGTGCATGGTTTAATGAATAATAATGCATCATATTATATTTTTTATATTTGAGCATTCACCAGCGCTGTAAGAAGCATAGCTAACAGCTCAGCTGTTAATGCACTGAAATGCTAAGTGTCGAGCTAGCATTACCCAGCATGGCTTTCCTATATCATAATTTTTTTAAATCTCATAAGTTGTGTGCTATAATTTTGAAGGTTTGGATTTTTAATAGTTACCTCACATTTACATTAGGACTGTAAAAAAGATGCACAGTTAATACGGGTCCTACCTTAAAATACTCCACTGTGCTCGTGGAGGCCACAAACATAATACATTTAGCTTCCCTAAAAAGCCCCAATGATGGTTTTGTCTGTTCACAAGTACAACATCTTAAAAATAGTGCTACAGTTTAAAAAAAATCCTTACGGTTAGGAGTAAATTAAGGTTGCTTATTATTATTAAGGTTGCCAGTTATTATTGCTTAGGCAATAATAACTGGCAACCCAAATACATGTTCCAGCCATTGTTTCATATCGTGCACTGGTTAAAAAAAAAAAAAAATTGATGTGATAGCAAGCAGTCATAGATATAAATTATCAATGTTAAGAAATAAAAAAAACATCATAAACATAATTTTCAAAGATTTTGTGGGGAAGAAAAAGCATTTGCCTTTGTCGCTGCAAACATACACATAATCCATTTTTAGGTTATACTGAATGCTATTTATTAGTACAACAACAGTTTCCTACAGTTTGATGGTGTTTCTAATTTAGGACCGTGTCAGGCTTAATGATCACATGCGGAGCTGTGTATTCGCTTTAAAAATAAAAGATGTGCGACAGAATAGTTTAACAAACAATCATGGCCTCCTCTCTTGTTCTTCATCAGCGCCACACACACATGTTGAGCAGCTGGCGCACTGCTGTCTGCGCTCCTTTTTTTTCCTGCACATGTGTGTCGGTGTTTGTGGATGCCGATGTGTATGACACAGACTGGTGTTGTTGACTCGTATTATCTTGAGGTCTTGTGTTACAAGACTTCTAACCATACTTAACATAACGAACAACTCTCGGTTGATTTCTCGGGATGAGCCAGTAGCCATTTGTGTAACTGGGGGGAAGTGGGTTTTTATCAGTGCTTTTTGGACACGGACATCTATTTGCAGGGCTTAACATTATTTCCAGCTGTTTTGTAAACTTTAGTGAAAATCCCATCCCTGTAACCCTGATTTTATGTGTCTCGGTGGGTGTGCCCGAGTGCCTGTTTTCACCCTGTTATGCAGTGACTCACCATGATATTGACCTGAGAGCCTCTTTTCTCTAAGAATGCTCCCTCAGAGGGCCAAAAGTTGAACTTACCATCTGTGATCTGTTAAACACATCACTGTAGGAGGCAAACTGCACTCCTCATAACTCCCTGGGACTTAATGTCTTGTGGTTGTGACTGTTTAAGTAATGTCTTGAATTTGCATATTTTAAATGCATAATTCCAAGTTGTTTAATAGTAGAGACTTCTAAAGAAATTGGCATGTGCACTTGTCTCGATGGCACTAGTGATTTCCAGCCGTAATCAGAGATGTCTTTGGAGAGCAGTCATTCAGATTTTGTTGGCTGCACTGGGTCATTTTGGCCACGATCCAGATCTTAATATTCAGGATTAATTTTAGTGTCATTCAACACTATTCACAGGAGAAGTCCACAGCAGTTCAACTTGATTTTGTAATAGGAGAAAATACTACAGAAACTACAAACTGACATAATAATGGTTATGTAAACAGTCTGTAAATGGCCGTGAATATATTCTCACCAGACACTTTATTAGGCACACCTTGCTAGTACTGGGTTGGACCTCCTTTTGCCTTCAGAAGAATTTCTAAACTGTAGGAATGCTACAGTTCACCTAGAAGTTGTGAACTGTAGCGTAACCTAATTTGATCAGATGGTTTCAGTTGGTTCGACCATTCGACTATTCCACAATCTGATCAGATCACTGAAAGAAAGGAGGACAAGCTCCTCAGAGCCAGTCATTTCTAGCACCAGGTAGGACCCACTTTTACCTTCAGAGCTGCCTTAATACTTCGTGCCTTTGATTCAAAAAGGTGCTGGAAACATTCCTCAGAGATTTTGGTCCATATTGACATGACAGCATCACACACATCCATGATGTGAATCTTCCATTCCACCACATCCCAAAGGTGCTGTATTGGATGGGGATCTGGTGAATGTGGAGGCCATCTGAGTACAGTGTGAAATAATACTCAGCTGGTTCTAAGGGGCCCAGAGTGTGCCAAGAAAATCTCCCCCACACGGTTACACCGGCGGCCTGAACCTTTGGAACATGGCAGGATGGGCCCATGATTTCATTATGTTTATGCCAAATTCTGACCCTACCATCCGAATGTCACGGCATAAATCGAGACTCATCAGACTAGACAAAATTTTTCCAATCTTCTCAGTTCTGGTAAGCCTGTGTGAATTGTAGGCAGTTCACGCTGACTCACCAAAATTACCTCATCAATTTCCTGTTCTTAGCCAACCGAAGTGGCACCCAGTATGGGCCTCTGCTGCTGTAGCTCATCTGTGTCAAGGTTGGATGTGTTGTGTATTTAGGGATACCTTTCTGCACATCTTTACTGTAATGAGTTGTTATTGAAGTTACTAATTGCCAGGTCTGGCTATTCTGCTCTCAATGAGGCATTTTCATGCAGAGAACTGCTGCTCTTTGGATGTTTTCTCCTTTTTTTGGACTATTCTCTAAAAGATGTTGATGTTTGTGTGGGGAAATCTCAGTAGATCCTCAGCCCACTTGGTCCCAACAACCTCGCCACGTTCAAGTCACTTAAATTATCTTTCTTTCCCATTCTGATGCTAATTTTGATCTTCAGCAGTCAACTTGATTATGTCTACATGCCTAAATACATTGAGTTGCTGCCACATGATTGGAAATGAGATATTAGTCGAACAGGTGTATCTAACAAAGTGTCTGGTGAGTGTATCGCTCACGTCCAATGAAATTACTCACATGACTGTATAAAAACAAACAAGTAAGTCAGTGCATGCGTTGTACATATTTACTGACAGCGCTGTGCCAATATTGATGCTTTTACCATTAAAGTAATAACACTAAATGTGAACATTTCCAGTGATAAAGACAAATATCATAACTCGCGTGAAAAATACCAAATAATTTCACAAGATTAACGATTAGAACGAGTATTTAATAAGTCATGAACTAGAAATGCCAACTGAAAGCCTGAAGTTATCCTTCTTATGATAAATCTTCTGCTTTAGGGATTTTGTCCAAATGTTTTATAAATGTATTTGCACGCTTTCATTTTACGTTAATGCTTTAAATCTGGTTCTCCGGGGATGCACCCTGCTAACAAGTTTCATACCGGGCTGTCACGCCATCTTCATCATATGGTACATCTTAGCACAATGACAAGTAAAAATGTGTTTCTGCTTCCGAGACGGCAAAATAAGAAGCGGTAAAGTTGCTGTGTAGTTGCATTAACTAGTATTTTTGAAGTTTTAGAAGTTATTGCCCCTGTATACTCCAGAACGAACCTTTGGAGTGAATGTCACAAACATGGCAGACTCAAGCCAGGACATATATCTAAGTGTCTTCAGGGATGGCAAAGGGTGTCGTAACTATCCAACTGTTAGATTCTTTTGGGGTCTTTGGTGACTTGTAGCAATATACTGACCTTCACTAAATGCTTGAATTAGAACTATGCTGATGGAAGCGCATTGTGAGCATATTAGGAGGCTGCTAAGATTCATTTAGGGTGGAAAAAAAACAGATTGAGGCTGAGGCTAAACATTTAAACACTAAGTATGGAGGTCAGGATCTTTGGTGATTGCTCGAATGTTTACAGGATCCTCGCCTTATCCCAAGTCACAACTGACCGTGCCCACGCTCGTCTGGTGTTGGAGGCCGAACACGTTTGTGGCTCCAAGTTAAAGTCAGAAATAGAATCAATAACTTGATGAGGAGACAGTTGGGACTTGAGAAATAACAAAAACATTAAGATACTGTGAAAATATTGTGAATAGAATTCCAGCATTGCTCCACAAGCAGCCCTCCGCATTGTGGAAAAGTAATGGAGGAAAAAAAGCTTTCCCTTTTCTCTCCAGTAGTATGTAGCACCTCGCTGTAAACGTATTAGTATAAAACATTTGCGTACGTGTAAAAAGTGTAAAAAGCAAAGTTGTTTTGTTTTACTTCTTTTACATACCTGCTTAAGCCTTGTACACTTGGTGGGGGGTGTAGGAGTCATGGCGTCCCCCCTGTCTCACTCCGTACAGGGGCTAACCACAGGAATGCAAGTCACCGTCAGGAAGCTGTAAAGTGCTGATGCGGAGGTCAGCGAGCGTTTACACACATGTGGCTTTACTTTCACAACTCCACCATTCTTCTCTCCCTTCATCGCTAACCTTATCTTTCTCCTTAACCCCCTCCATTCCCGCCCCTTCCTTCTCTTTATTATTCCCTTTCTCAGCATGAAGGTCCACTACGGTGAGTTAGAGGTTGGGGGGTTACACTGTAGGGCATCAGCACAGGATTAGGCTTTTTAAACACTATAATAAGTCACTAAGTCAGTGATATATTTTGAAACCCTTAAAACGATGTCAGCAGAAGACCCACGTAGACAGGAAAGCGTTAATATAACCATAAACACTAACATTTAGATTAGGGTGACCATATTTTGATTTCCAAAAAAGAGGACACTTGACTCATCATGAAGAACTTTAATAAAACTGTTTGCATAAAGAAAAATTTAACATTTTCCCACAATTTAAATGATGACTTAT
>VUQR01024485.1:14294-40611 GCA_015108515.1 Hemichromis elongatus
CTCAGTTAACTTAGTAGATGAATTTTCGCCTCGCACAGACTTTTTATGTTTTTCTGTGTCCATGTGAGCAACAAGATCAGCCGCACCTTTGTTAGACACACAAACGTATGTGCCAGCTCTGCACACGGTGCACTCCGCCTCCCATTTATGCCGACCGACGGTATGCTTTTGCAGTTCATCTGAAAAGGTGCACTTGCGCTTCGGCATCTTTTAAACATCACCAGGTGCGCAGCTGCGCACCATCTGTCCCGTCTGTGAGCGCAAAATAACCACTCGCAAAGCAGGCAGCAGTTAAGGTGTGACGCAACGTATATGGGTCCTCTGTAGGCTCGTAAAACCCGGACATTTTTATCAATCTCAAAAATCCCCCCCCGGATGCCCCGGACGGAACGTGAAAAGTGGACATGTCCGGGGAAAAGAGGACGGTTGGTCACCCTAATTTAGATAATAATAGCGAAGCAGTGTTTAGATTCAAACGTTGATTCAGGATGTTCCACTTCGCCTTATGAAGGCAACAGTGAAGACTGATGATAGATCGTATTGGCAGCATCGGCTGTTTTCATCGCTTGAAAATGTTGACCATCTGTTGCAGGAGAAAATGACTTTCACGCAGTTCAACGTGGAAAACAGCTTTCAGCGCCACTGAATGCAAGAAAAAGTATCGGAGAGCATTTGTTAAAGTGATATGTACTTAACAAGAAAATCCAGTTTGTTTTTGGTGCTGTGCTCACATAGCACCGATTGTCAGATGTATTGTGTAACGTAGGGGATTTAAGAGGTCGGTTAAATGAAATTGCGAAGGACTGCTCGACCGTGACAAAACAGTCACGATTCTGAGAAATGTTTTATTTGTGGATGTATTGCTGTAAATCAAGTGCAGACATTCAGGGTCCCCACATACTGAATTCCAGTGTAATCCTGATGATTATGATTTTCGTCAACTGTTGCCATGGCGGTTGGGATTTCTAGTGTAGGAAATGCAGGAAAAATGATCTGTATCTGGAATCACAGTCAATCTTCTATTCATAGTTTTTACACAGTAATGGATGTTTTTTTTTAAATGGGATAAGGAGCCACTTCGTTTGTTCAAAGCAGCAAAGTATATGGCAAAGCACCAATTGGTCCTTCTCTACAGCAGCCCAGGTGGTCGGTGGTGGGTCATGGAAACTAAACTAAATTTTAATTATGAAACAAACAAACTAGCTAATCTAAGCTAATTAGCATTTATATTTGCTTTTACAATAGAGCCCAAAAGATTTTTGAGGCCAGGTAATTTAAAAATGTTATATATTTTTTCCAGATACATGAGATGTAAACAGATTTCCCTAACATTTTTCACGTGTACTTAGGAGTCCTTATCATGGATATCACAATACTAGAATTTCAAACTCAATAACGATATGCAGGATAATACATAATGGTGTTTTCGATATCGTCCTCCAAAGACAGAAGTAATGGCAATGAAGTCATGTCTTGAAAAAGTTGACCTTTCCACAACTTTTCCCAATTTAACAAAATAAGCATTCAAGATTAAAGAGGTTTTGCTCATTTTACCAAATTTTTAGATCAGCGGTCCCCAACTGCCAGGCCATGGACCGGTACCTGTCCGTGACTCGTTTGGTACTGGGCCGTGAGAATTGAGGCTCAGGTATTTAATTTATGGGTTTTTTGGTATTTTTGATATCGGTACAGGGTTTATCTTGCTGTATTTATCCACGACACCTTAAAGGCCGGTCTGTGAAAATATTGTCAGACACAAACCGATCCTTGGTGCAAAAAAGGTTGGGGACCGCTGCTTTAGCTATTTTCTTAACAGATCGTGATGGTAAAATGTTACAATACAATGGATGCTAAGAGCCTAGCTTCACGTTGTAGCTAGCAGCTTTGTTTAAGTTGTGTATAACTGTTTTATTGCAAAAAGCTACCTCGTTAGTTTCTGACAAGATCGATTTATATGAAGCCTGTTAATATGGATTTGGCAAGAAATGTCATTTTCAGGCCTTAACTCACCGATTGATAGAGCCAGAAAAATAATTGAGGTCAGGCTGCAGACACCATCGCCCAGCAGGTGTGCCGTTTTCCCCTTAGTTCTGAAAATTGTGATTTAATTAGCTGCTGGGTTTTGTTTTGATGGTGTCTAAAAATACCAGAAATCCGAGCAGGCACGCTGCACATGGCCAGACGGACCATGTGGTTCTGCTCGGCTTCAGGAAACACTTGCCATGCACTGTAGTATGAGAGCAGGCAGCCCCTCTTGTTTTGACGGGGACAGAGAGGGCAGGGCTTCCTTCGTCTGCTCCTCACATTCCTCTTTGAGCAGAATAAATCTCTTACAGCCATCTCACTTCAAGCCTTCATCTTCCCTTTTCACCACCGAGGCGTGTTTTCTATCAGTTTGAGTGGGTTCCTGAGAAAATATAAAAGCCTTTAAAGTCATTTGACCCTTTGAGCCTGTTCCGTACTTTCCTTTAAGTCGTGCAGGACATGAGGTACACCTCTGCACACAAAATGCTGAAGTTTCTAGGGGTTGTTTTTTCTTCATACAGCAGTGTTGACAAGGAAACTTAACGCTGAACCACAGCCATAATTAGCTTTTTGCTGTTTGGTACAGATTGCCATATTTGCCTAAAGCACAGTGTGTGTATATCTGTCTTTCTCCATCAGCACTTTCAGACCATGCTGAAGACCAAGCTGAATGTGCTGACGCTGAGAAAAGAGCCACTGCCCACGGTGATCTTCCACGAGCCCGAGGCCATTGAGCTCTGCTCTACCACACCGCATGCAAAGAGCAGGACCCACGCTGGATACAAGGTAGGGGGGGGGGTCACATGCACCTAATAATCCTCGAATCCAGTCCTAACACTAAATCTGTAATAGCATTATTAGAGCCATAATCCAAATGTTTTTCCTTTTCTTTTTGGTCACAAGTTTAATTAACTTGCACCGTGGATTTCCCAGAAAGGAGTTTTTAAAGTTTTAACTTTCCTGTCTGAACCACGTACTTGAGAAATATTGAATGTCTCTGTGGGCACACACATACGTGTGTCCTGGCATGAATGTGTTTGTTTCTCCCCCCCGGCTCTACTAAGTGTTAGATGTAGGGTATCTAACTGTGATCCAACTCACAGCTCATATTCTCTTTTCTCTGTCCTGAAAACAGAAAGCAAACAGGGCTACAGATTAAAATAGCAGCCAGGCTCTGTTATTACACACAACACTTCTAACCCACTAACTGTGTCTTTGTGTATTTGCCTCCCTTGTGCCACAGCACCGTAAGCCCAACAAATAAACTGAAATCATCGCGGAAGGCAACTTCAAGTGGGGGGTGGGGGGCATTAGGGTTTTATTTTGCATGTCTGATGTTGTTTTTGGTCTTTAATGCTGTGTCATTAAAAAGCATGTTGGAAACGGAGGCTTTTCTAATTTCACAAAACTAAAATAAACCTTTCGTATCTGGCAGCTGACATTAAAGGAAATTCCTGCCAAAAGACACTGATGTGGAACACACAGTCCCAGCTCTTGTTGATATTTGTATTTGTTTGATCAGTGTACAGAACAGCGAACATGAACCCGCACAGACTCACGCAGATGCACTCGTACTAAATGCATATACGTCTGTGGGAGGGGGGGAGACATCCCAAAAGCAGCTACGAGGGCCAAAAGTGCTGAGTCCTCTTTGGCACTTCCCAAAAGCTCCAGAAGTTGAAGTGAAAGTCAGTAAGAGGACCTTTGCTGGCAGAGCAGAGCAGTTTGGTCTAGCTAGAAGAGACACATGAGACAAACAAGTTAACCAGCAGCGTTTCCACTGGCTCATATTCAGGTACAGGTGGGAGAAGTCCTCTTATGTTACACAATATCATATGCTGGAAAGTTAATAAAATTAAACCTAATACTGTGAAATTTACATAACTTTTATCCAGGAAATGATTATGAGAATAAAATAATACAGACTGTTGTTTTTCATGATGAGGTCCAGTGAAATGTGTTTTACCTCTCACTGTTTCCTTAACTTCAATATTTGTGGCCACTTAAAGGTCCCTGATAGTGTGGTAAACAAACAGTCTCATCAAGCTGTTTCTAAAGGAAGGTCTTTGTCATTAATCAAGGATCAATTAAAACACAAAGTGCTGAAGCTGTGTTGGGAAAGTCCGAGTTTTGAGGTAGCATAATCACGTGTTATTTACCTTTATGGTAGATTTGCAAAGCTGTGACACCATGGGTGCAGTAGGAAGCTAGTGTGGGGACTATTCCTATTTAATGCAGATGTGTGTGTGGCGAAAGGTGCTTCTACTTTGGCCCCAGTCACTGGTTGCTTGGTAAAAGTGAGTATTCATTGACTGTTTCCAGGAGGTTGCTGGCAGTCCCTGTGAAGAGCTTTTTAACCCCAATCATGCATGACTAGACAGCAACTCCCTGGTAACCAACGGTTGGTAGGTAAAAGTAGTATCCAGCTGGTTGCCAAGTGGTTGCTGGAGGTTAGCAAGTGTTTGCAAACAAATTGGCAAAAAACTACAAGTTTGCAAACAACTACAGGTGGCCATGGCAAATTGCTAGAGACCAAACCGATCATAAGGAGGTTTCGAGTGTGGGACCCGCTTTGTGAAAGTGATGGTGCTTGACAGAAAGCAGGCGGCAGAGCTGGAGTTGGCAGATTTTCATTGGTAGTGAACGCAATGGATGGGATTACAAATGGCAGCATCAGAGGGACAGATCAGGTTGGACTGTTTTGCACACAAAGTTAGAGAAGCAAGGCTGAGATTGGTGGGACATGTGTAGAGGAAAGACAGTAGAGATACTGGATAAAGAATGCTGAATACAGCGCTGCCAGGCAGGAGGAAAACAGCAAGACCTCAGAAATTCATGGATGTAGTGCAGAAGGACATGCAGATGGTTGTTGTGACAGCGGAGGATACTAGGGATACCCCCCTTCCCATACACACACACACACGATTTTCTTCATCTGTCTGTCTGAGACTTTTTCAGATGTGAGTCTGTGGCGCTGCCTGCATCTGTTGGCATCCGTAACTTCCTGTCTGAGTCACTACCTGCCTGTCTGCATATCTGTCTGCCCACCTCTGCTTTTTGGATTCCTTGCCATCCTTCCTGCAGGATATTATAGCATTTATTATCCCCATGGAGTGTTTTACTCACTTCTTATTTCTCCTTCACTCTCTCCTCTCACATTCTCCGGTCGTGCACCCAATTTACAGGCAGACATGCAGGAAGACTGCCGTTCCTCTGCCAAAGCTAGCAGCTAGCGAGCATGAAAGGCCACCTCTCATTGCCCCGCTTTCCCCGCTGCTGTCAAAGCGTTTCACTTCACTTCCACTGACAACATTTGAAATGTACTTTGCAGCCATGCCAGCTTCATCACCACACTTCATGGCAATTGTGAAATTACTCCAGAGTCCGCTTAAAAAAACAATATAATTTTGTTATGTTTGAACTTAATTTGTTTTCTTCTCTTAAGAGTAGAAACTAGCTTTTGAGAGCTGCCTGGCCCGGGACCCTGAGGCTTGCTCATGACTGCACAAGTGTCTAATTCAGACTAACCTTACGTATTTAACAGCCCAGCAGTGAGACAGACAGTGTGTAGCCTGTACAAGTGGTAACATGAATGTCCAATGAAGGCTTATTACCCATCATTCACTGCTTTAAACTATATTTTTCCTGAAGACAAAAAGAGCAGAGCAGAGCAGAGAAAAAATGAATCTGGGAACCACTTGGAAGTATAACACTATATCAACGTTAGCCTGTCTGTCCAAAGGCAACAAAATCATGCTAACCATATATCTAAGGTTTGCAACTTACCATATTATATTTCATGTGTTGAGGAAAAAGTGCAGAAATGAGTCGTTTTGGATTTGCTTCTGTAATGCACCAAAAGGCGCGGGGCATTCAGGCTCGCTGTAACACCATAAGTGTTCTGTATTACACCTGACACATTTACATCACTATGCTGCGTTATCAGCAAAGATCCCCAGCTTTGCTACTTCTGTTAGTCATAATTTCCCTCAGTCACTGACGTCCCTCACGTCAGCAGCCCATGGAGGGCAAGCTGGTCCTTCCATGCCTTTATCTACTCTGTTAGGCAGAGAGCCTTTTTGTCTGTCTCCATACTTGATATTCTGATGTCAGATTGAGCGCTGGATGTGCTGTCACTTCTCCCAGAACAGAACATGCAGTGATGACATTTAAATCATTTTTACCACGCAGTTGAGACGACCGGTGCTTCCAGCTGCCTGCGCTGTGGAATGTGCAAGCAGATTTGTATCAGTGTTTCTGGCATTTACGTGTATATGTGCGTTCGTAGCTCGAAGCATCAGAATCGCTGATTTGCAAACATTCCCGGGTTGTTTCATCCTCGTTTTAAAATTCAGTGATTCGTTTTCAGACTCCACTTTAAGGACACCAGATGATAATGAGAGCAGTAAGCATGCTTCTGTTTGAAAATGTGCTTTACTCTGACCGCTGTTATCAGATAACTGCATAATTTGTTTTACCAAAGGGGCCACATGAGAAGTGTTGTAGAGAGTTGCACCAATAAGCTGAATTTACCAGTCCATGTCTTTCTAAACTGCTACCAGTGAGAGTAGATGGTATAATTTGACAGTGAAAATGAGAAGGTGCCAACATTTTATCACCATTTAATCAACATTACGTAAAACAACCATTAACTAAATGTAGGGATCTCATCCACTCGATAGTCATTTAATGAAAGCAGGGAGGGAACTTTTATCATTTGCACACAATACCACATCCTTGGTTTTCAATACATGCAGCTACTGAGTACCGATCCAATACTACAATAAAAGCTTCATCATCATCATTCATTATTTGAGGAGGAGACGATCTATTCATGCGTTAGGTAATGAATTTCTTGCGAGTATCACTATCACGGTAGTTGTACATGTATATCGACCCAGTAGTTGAATGGTGAGAAGTATATTCGTAGCTCAGCGAAGAGAAGTTCCATCTTGTTCCATCTTTGGACCATTAAGTCTTGTGCTGCAGTGGGCCGTATGTAAGTGAGAGTGAATGAAAAAGCTCCTTTCATTTACACCAAAGGGCTTCTGTCTTGGCACTGAACCAGTCAGAGTAATTTCTCTTTTTTTTTTTTGGCTGATACATACCACATCATCTCCCAACACAAACAAGCAAAAACACACAGCGCTTTGAGCGGGATTTAAAAAAAAGTTCATCCATCTTTGAGTGCCGTGACTAGCACAGCCAGCTGTACTGTGTACTGATTCAATACGTTTAGAGGAATTTTAACAACCACTTTAGGAATGCTGCATTCCCAAGCAGTGGATTCCCAGTCATGGTGGAGACACAGAGGGAGACACCTTCTACTGTCAACAGTTGCATAGTTGTGCAAAGCTAAAGGATATACAGTATGATTTTGGTGTCAGTAAATGTCTTTATCATACTTAAATACATTTTTGGGGCCAGTACAGTACTGAATATTTGGCAACATTGTGTAACTGATATTATTTCCCTTAAATGCACATCAGTGTATGACTCCTGATGAAAACAAATGACAAAGGACAAACCCGAACCTTTGACAGAAGGAATGCTTTGGGGAACAATAGCATTCCATCCGTCAAGTAAAGATTAAAAGATTTGGAAAATCCACCTTATTTATAATTCCACTGTATGTTGCTTCAGGACATTTTTCTTGTCACAGTCCTTCACAGGTGGTGTATTTTCTGCAGTTTTTTTTTCAAATTCCCTGGTAGTTTTGTTTCATCCACAGATAATAGCAGGTATTTTGCTAACTCTTGGCAGCCAACATTCAAACAGAATTGCCAGAAACAAAGCTGAAATGTTTCCAGATAGCCGTGATTGTAGCGTGAACAAAAACAATTGTATTTTCATGCCGATATTTTATCTTTTACCATTTGGAAAAGATTGTAACATTTGGATGGAACAAACTACAACCAGGTGGGTTGATGGGGGGGGCGCTGTGTGTTTAGTCTGCACCACCTGTTTGCCCTTGGACCAGTTTCTGAGAAGGCGGCTTAAATGCAGAAATGACAAGCTCCAGAAGTGCTCCTGACCTGTCTTCACATGACAGTCTGTTCCCTAAGCTGATCCATCAAGACCAAACAGCTACTCTCAATAACTGCGTCTGTGTTCTGGTCTCAGACCTGCTTCCTTGTCATTTCAGCTCCTTCCTCTTTCTTCCTCCACGGTCCCAAAGATACTGTCTGTGGGGACAGGTATCTCTTCATCGAGTCCCTCATACCACTTACTCTTTTCTTCTCATCCCTTCGAATCCTTTCTCTAGTGATGGCCGAACCAGCTGTGGCTCCAGCGGCAGCAGCTGCACTAGCTCCACACCTTTCATCCACACAGACATGCGTGCGTGCTTACACACGAATAAAGACTCACACTGAGATAGACAGGCACGGACAGTGTGTGTTGCACGTGAATTGGCCAGGATGTTCCCGTCTCTTCCCACCGGCTCACTTGCTGGGCTGCGGATGTTTTTTCAGTCCCCCTCTGTGTGTCCCCCGCTTTCTTCTAACCTTTTTTGCATTCACTCGGTTTTTATCAACTTTTTTCCTCAGCTGTTACTAATAAACTTCTCTTTTCTGTCTTTGCATGTCTGTTTGTTCTTTACCCCACCACAGTTGTGGTTTTCATTGCATTGTTGTGCTTGCATTCACTGATTCATTCAAAATGGGAAATGTCAGAAACAGTTTGCGGTGCGGCGCTACACGATTTAACGTGTTTGCATGCATGTTCTCCGCAGTGCTCTATGATTTTAATTAGCAAAAGTAAATATAACAGGCTGTTGTGTACAGTTTTCATGCTCATTGCCAATTTCTTAGGTGTACCTCACCTAGTCCTCGGAAACTTTGCTCCATTGATGAGAATCACCCGTTCCACTGCAGCCCAAAGGTGCTCTGTTGGACTGATATCTGGTGACTGCGGAGGATATTTCTCCAGTGATCTCTGAGGGCGTGATTGTTCTCCGGAACGATAGGTGGCAACGTTTTTTTGAAACTTCTGGAAAGAGCAGCGAGTGACTTATTGTGATTTATTCCATTTCAAGTCTGAACTTCCGAGTTTCCAGTCGGAATAGTTCAACAGGAATGTTCCCTCTTATCAGACTTCCAGCTAGAAAAGCCCCATCAACTCCTGCGTAACAGTCCAGGCTGGGGATAGTGTACATAAGCAGTAGTAAAACAGCAAAACTTGTAACAATATACTGTATCGATACAGCAAATAATGGCTGTAATTTTTTTGTGTGATGATGCTTTATAAATACAGGAGCACATAATATTGTTATTAAATGAATTTAAATACTCTGAAGACAAGGGCTCATCTCATTCATCACCATTCTGAGATAACATTGGTCGATTGTTACCTCAGATCAGCTCAACTAAAAAACAGCAAAAAATAGGCATTGTGCTAGTTTGATAGATATGCGTGAATGGGTTTAACTTGCTAGTGTTAAACACAAATCTGACTTTACTTGAATGTGCTCAACGTGATAGCTCTGACTTCCAAACAAAAGAAATGCAGTATTAGGGCTGACTTTATTTTTCTTACTAGAATTGTTTTGCAGTACCATTTTAGCTTGTTTTGTTTTGTCAGTTTAATCACTAGTTTACAAGATATATGTGCGCATTTGAGCAAAGCTAGCTGTTCCCCTGTTATCAGTGTTTGAGTCATTCAAAGTTTCCCATCTGGTGGCAGTAGCTTCAAGCATAAAGCTCAGACGTCTGAGTGGTGTCAATCTTATTTTACACTCTGACGTAATGTGGATGCTACCAAAGTTTTGTACACTAGAAGCAGCTAAGCTAGCAGTGCAAACCGAACACTCCAGCTGCCTCAGATGATCATGAGGCCCATCGGTGCTGCCTCTATCCTCACCGTTCTTCCCACCGGCGAACAAAGTAACATCATATCTACTGGTGCAAGTTGTTGCTGTGCACCTCTCGATATTAATTCGCATAACCTCTCATGTTGTCAACGTTAACAACAGAAGAGCTGAGATACATATATTTTTCAGAGGGAGACGTTTTTGGGGGTAAAAAAGGAAAAACTGCGATTTCCTTGTTTTCCGTTTTGATTTCTTCTCCTTTACCAGCACTGATGTGGGTGTTGTTGTTTTTTTTTACTCAGTGGCGCCACCTATCTTTCAGAAAAATACTGCAGCAGGACCTCGAACTCTCAGTGCTAACATAAATGGTACAAAACTGTGCTAAGCACCGACTCGGGCTCTTGCATTCTTGCAGGTGGCAGAATGCCTTTGAGCTTCTCGCAGTGTACAGTAAGAGAAATGGAGAGTTAGAGAATAGAAAAGCACAATGGGTTAAACCAGAGTTGGTAATAGCAGCCACATGTCGGCACACATGCAAATGTTTAACCACGCTCCCTCCCCTCTCTGTCACAATCTCAAACATTCCCACTGCTTCTCTTTGTTTTTGCGTCTCATTGACAAAGCAGGTATGCTTTTGTCTACACTAGAATTCCAGCAGATAGTTTAAATTTCAGTTTCACACAAGCTTGTTTTCTAAACCTCGCTGTTCCCCTCACTCTGTCTGTTTTTTTCTGTCCACATTTGCTTTATTTATCTTTACAACATCCTTTCTTTGCAGCCCCCAAGGCCTTTGTTCCTGTAACTGATCCTCATTTCTGTCTCCATATTGCTTCACATGCAATCAGCATTTCCACTCTGGCGGGATAGAAATAACGGCGAGGCCTTGAAGAAGTGCACAATAGTAGAGGGGAGGTGAAGCGGGTGACAGAGTTCAGTAAAGAAACAGGTGAAAGAGAGAGGACAGAGTGGAGGGGAAAAGATACAATGAGTGGAGGAGTGAAGGAGAAACTCATGGAAAGTTGAAACAAGGTTGCCAGCATGTAGCCAGACTGCCAAAGTAGAGCACAACACATGTGTTGTTGTCTGGGATTTATGGATTAATGTATCAGTTTTATCAAGAACCTGATGTGGAGATAGCTACAGCTTGAATGGTTTGCTTCATTCACTGCACAAACACTGACAGAGCCCTGTGGCGAGCATCCACGCTTTGGCTTGGAGATCTTGAAGGTTCTCATAACCTGTTCTGAGACTGAGTCCAACCTGAATCACATCTCTCCTGTCTGCAGAACTGATTATGATCTGAGTCTGTCTGTTCACTGTTCACTGTCCCAATGCACACGCACACACACACTATGGCTGTAAAAAGTCAACCACTAACTTCTCTCGGCTCTTCAGCTGGATTCCAGACACCGATTGTGTGCAGAGCCATCTAAACACTTCTGCTTTAAAGCATCAGTCATTTAGCTGGTGTCAGATGTTGGGAAAGAATGCGTGCTTTCAATTTGAATGTGATCAATCACATTTTCTTCTGCTCTTTTCTCTTTAAGTTTTTTAATACTCATTTACAGAGCAAAGCAACTGTTTTTTTTAACCGTCAGGTTGTTTGGTTTTATACTTTACCAATATTTGTAAAAAAAGAGGAAGAGATTCAAGAAGGAACTGCAACAGATTCTCTATTCTCTCCATGACATTTGGAAACATTGGACTCTGTGTGAGTCATTACCACAAAATCAGCCTGTGATGAAAAGGACTGAAACTATTACGTCCTTTATAAGATGCTGTATACACTATTCAAACATTTTTTTAGAGATATACGTTGTGAGTTGCTTGTTGTTCAATCATTGGATCCTATGGAACCAACTCAATGTGCATGTAGGCATGGTCAAGACGACGGTCGAAGCTCAAACTGAGCATCACTGGGAGGAAGAAAGGCATGGTGCCCTGGGCTGGTCTGGATATTTTGCAGACTGCTGGGATTTTCCTACACAGCAATCTGTAGGTTTACACGAAATGGTACGAAAAACAAAAAATATCCAGTGCACAATGATCTTGACACAATTTGTGCCCCTTAGTGTTAAATGTGCATCATTTAAACCTCACAGCATACTATTGTTGCTGACCATGTCTATCCCTCTATGACCACAGTGTGCTCATGTTTTGCTTCCAGCGGGGTAAAACCTCACAGAGTTCATCGAAATCATCTTTAACAGGTTCACTGTACTCACATGGCCTCCACCGTCACCAGATCTGAGTTGGACACCTTTGTTATGTGGTCCAACGAGAGGTTTACATCAGGGAACCGACAAATCTGCAGCAATCGTGCAATGCTATCATATCAATATGGTCCATATTTTCAATCTGCGCCACAAAAATTAAGGCAGCTCTCAAGGCAAAAGGCGTCCAACCCGATACTAGCAAGGTATACACAATAAAGTGGGTTTGTGAGTAAGTGTATATGTCTATGATGTTTTTATTTCCTTTTTCTCTTCTCAAGACACTTGACCTGAAATCATTTAATCTGCAGTGATTGCAGATACTTGCAAAATAAGTCTGCTTTCAGAGTTAAAATCTACACTTCAGTGGGGAAGCAATCGGAGGAGGAACTGGCCCTCTTTCGATTGCTCACTTTCATAGTTATATCCTAGCAACAATGTGGATGTTATTTTATACCAGTTATGCATTTTAGAAAGTTAAGTTCCCCAAATGTATTATTAACAGTTCATGTTTCCTGTTTAGTCACATTTCCATTGGATGAACTCACACCTATCACTGCACAGCTTTGACACTGAAGAAACGATGGCACAGTTCTTTGTCCACGTATCAAAAATATAAGCTAATAATATAAAAGCTGGATCTGTGTTGCCTTTAATCAACAGCCAAGCCTAATAATCATCTCCAGATTTGGTTTCACATTTAGTTTGGAGTTCATACAGTAGATGCACATTCAGCTTTTTATACACTGATGCCAAATTCACCTAGAGAGCACATTTTTAAAACCAGGAGTAAATGGGCCCAGTGTTGTCTCAGGAAAAAAAAAGTACCAGTGCAGATGAAATGGGTGATTCATGCACAGCAAACCAGAAAATCATGCATTTCTAGAGTTTTACTCGTCTGTCCCTTTTTTTAAAAATCTTTTTCTTCATATGAACACTGCCTTATTGAGCAATGTTTTTTTCTATTTCTAGCTGTCGCTCATCTTTCTTCTTGAGCAATCTAACAGTTTCCTCTTCAGTTGCATGTTTGGTTTGGACTTTAAAGAAATAAACTAATGTTTGCTCAGTCTGATGACCTCCTCACTTCACACATTCCTCACTTATCTTTCTGTGTGCGCTGCACACACATGTGCAAACCTGTATAGCACTAGTATTAGTGTCTGCTTTCCTGCAAAGTTAAGATATTCAACAGGACCAGCTCGGACTTGCCAAAATTGTTTAGCAAAGTTTTGCTTTGATAATCAAACATGTTTGTGTCCTCTTGACCTCTCTGTGTTAACCTCTGTCTCAGTCTTCTGGCTGGACCCCTCTCAAAGCATCCCGAGAATGGATTTACTCGGTTTGAATAGCAGGCTGCTGCAGCTCTTTTGGAACAAGGCAGATAAACTAGATTATATCCTTACAGCAGTGGAACAGAGCCAGTGGAGCAAACATGTGGATGTAAGAGAAAACAATAACTGTCTTTTTTTTTTTTGGCCTTGAATACAACCTGGCAAAATAGCCAGCCTCCATTTAACTAGGAAGCAAGCAATCAGTAAAAACAACAGCAGATTAAACAAGTAACTCAATATCAAAATGGGAGACGCAGTGTAAAGTAACCATAATGACTCTTTCTTTCTATTTGACGTACAAAAGGCACATTGTGGATGGTTGATGTATCTTGGCGTAGTCTTTGGATCTGTTGGCTGACTGAGTGACCGCCGTTTGGCTGCGGAGGGTGTTGGGGTGGTTGGCTATCAAAACCACCCAGCCTCCAGGCTGCTCCTGCAGACCCGTGGTGCTCAGCTGAATGATGGATCCAGTGTGAAGCCTGCATGTCTCACCCCGTGCCCACCACTAATGAAAACCAGGCATGAGGCGGCAGCTGCGTTCGCTGCCTGGATCTCTTCCCGTGTTTTAAATTAGGAATCCACATTTTGTCGTACCGTAATCAGGGTATCGTGATATAATGGGGGCTCATACACCATAGCGGAGGGAGGCTGGGGTTTATTTATATAAATACAACAAATACAGATGCTACTTTTAAACAAGCTTACCAGGGGCTTCTTTTACGTACTTTTACGTTTGTTTATTCATCGGTCCACCTTATACTGGCAAAATATTGTAAACACCGTTGGTCCAGTTTGCAGCGTCATGTTGTATTTTGTCTTTAAAAAAATTTGAGATGCCTTTTCTGTACACATATAAACCTTTAATACTCTATTTTTACAGTTTAAAAGTTTACAAGATTTAAAGAATGGTATTACTGCTACGTCTATATGTACAAATATTTTAGACCACTTAATCAAATAATAATTTAAATATCACATTTTTGAAATCTGAGAATGCAGAAAGGAATCAAGCGTAACGTTCGACCACTGAAACTTAATTTTTCTGTTCAGGAATGTTTCATACGGCAGTGATTCAAAGTCCCAAAATTAGTCTGAATGTTGAAAAAACAGTAATTATAATTTATTATGTAAAAAACATCCATTGGATTAAACAGCTTGCACATACTGGCGTTTGTATGATTACAAAAACATTAAAAAAAAATTTGGGGGTATTTACAAATACTGTTAATTTAAGGCAGCCTTGACAGAAATATACATTTGGTGGTTGTCTAAAAGTATTTTCAGTATCGATCTAAGGTTACCCTAAACAGGGCATTAGCCTTTGTAAAATTTAGTAAATATAAATTTAAAAATTAAAGAGGACACGGGAGAAACACCCTTCAACCACGTTATGATTTTCAAAGTTGCATAGTTGGTCCACCAGAGGGCACTCTGCAACTTCCTTGTTGGCAACACGTGTTAGGAATGCCACAAACACAACCAGCTGATGAGAGTGGCGTTGGAATGTGTTTGTGTCCGATATATCGCCATATCTGACTTTTCAATCACCAAATATCGGTATCGTAAACCTTCTGTATCATTTGGGCTCAGTTATTGATACATGAATTTCATAATTGTGTCCCCCAAGCTTTCAGTTTTCTAGTTTTATGGTAATTGCCTTATGCTTTCCCTGTCTGTCCTCAACACTTACGCTGAAGAGTCCCATTCAGTCAAAAATGTAGCAGTGAACCAGTGCAGGTAGACTTGACTGGTCCAGACTAAACAAAATGGAAGCAGTTAAATTATATGATTAAATAAACCATGGCCTGGGCCTCTGCTTTGTGTCATTTTCTGTGTTTTTTTGTCAGTGTGGTATGGATATCTGTTGGATGACTTTTTTGTTATCAGGATAATAAGATATGAGAATGGATATTTGACTGGAATTTCTTTGGAAATATTGTTATCAAGATGACGGTCTGGTTTGACTTTGGAGTGTTGCGCATGCAAGCCAGAAATGGTCACATCCAACACACATTATAATTCATAAATTCATAAGTGTTGATATGATTGATACACTGCTTTCCTTTAGAATTTGCTTTTATTGTTGCTCTCATTCTATCTGGAGCTTTATTTTAAATATGCAGTGCGTGTAAGCCAGCCTCAGCGAACTCTTAAAGGGTTCACAGTATTCCCCTGCTCCCGAATAAACAGGCAGGGAGGAAAACTCTTTGAGTGTTTGACTCATAGCAGGCATCTCCTCTGTGTATTTTTGTAAAGCCATAAAGAACAGCATGTAGAGAAGTGCACAAGTCAGCCATTATTTCTGGGCTGCTCTTGAACTGGCCACGCTCCCCCAAAAAACTCCAGCTTTGTTCGGTTCTTAACTGTCTCCCACCTTATCTCTCTCAATCTCTTCAGTCTATCACTCTCCTGGTATGCAGTGTTATTACTATGGTATTCTATAATACTTGTTGCAGCCACAGTTAAACATAGTGTTTTGTGTCTTTGGTATAACACATTACATAGCAAGTATCATAGAAAATACAATTCAGTAACCATAAAAAAATCTTATCACTTTGATCTCATCGTATTCTCTGCACAGAAAGACGTGAAGCACCCCGGCTTTGAAGCAAATCAATTTTCAAGTAGCAATGATAGCATTAAATTATGTGAGGTGACTAACAAATCAAAATGAATTGGAGCTTTTGACAGACAGTGGTTACACTGAAGGAACGCTCGTTTTGCTGTGATCATGACAGTGACTCAGCAGTGACTCGAGATTTACAGATGTTTACGTGAGTTTAATGGGTGGATGCTCTTTTATATATACTGAAATATGATGTAACCATAACATGAAAAACATTGTCCTACACCCACTTATTTGTGGTGTTCCTCAAGGATCCAAACTTGTCCCACTGTTGTTCAGTTTACACATTGTCTGTTTAACTAAAGCTTAAAGCACATCAATTCATTAGTAACCAATTTTATATTTGGATTTGTTAAGGATTGCATTGTAAATGTAAAAAAAGAGTCTCATTGTAGATTTGTGTATCTCTTGTGCTGCAGGTGACCTATCTGGGTAAGGTGACAATCTCTGGGACGCAGTTCTTGTCTGGCTGCACAGAGTCGGCGGTGGTCGGTCTGGTGGAGCATCGCGCCCTGGCTCAGCAGCAGGGCACTTGTCCGCCTAGCAGCTCTCTGCTGGAGATCCGACCCTTCCAGGTGCGTCTTCACCGCATGGACGAGCGCGGAGAGGCGTCAGTAACCATGGACACCTACCAGGTGGCGCGCATTGCCTACTGCACAGCTGACCACAGCATCAAACCCAACATATTTGCCTGGATCTACCGGGAGATCAACGACGACCTGTCCTTCCAAATGGATTGCCACGCTGTGGAGTGCGAGAGCAAGCTGGAGGCCAAGAAGCTGGCGCACTCGATGATGGAGGCTTTCCGCAAGACTTTCCACAGCATGCGTAGCGACGGCCGCATCCACAAGAGCGGGTCAACGGACGACTTTGCAGAGGACTCATCCACCCCCGAAGACTCTACCCCAGACGATGGTTGAACTAAAACACAATACAATAAACACAAGATCCCCATCCTAACAAAGTGAGGGGTGACTGGAAGGATGGACAGACTACCTGCTCGCTCTCATTCTCCCTTACTATTTTTTCTGTTATCTATATGAAACAAAATGAACTGACCATATGAACCAATGCACCCAGGACAGTGAAGTAGCTTTTAACTATCGTAAAGGAAGTTACAAAACAATATTTACATAGAGGAATAGCAAAGTGCTGCCCCCTTTTGAGTAAATACTCAGCGAAAAGGCACCTTTGTAGTCGTTCTCAGTAAAATCTCAACGTTTCTGTTTGCAACCCCTGTCAACACCTATGGTTCCTTAACCTTCAGATCAAGGAAACAAAGACAACAAAGTTAAGTCAATGTTTTTCTAGGAACAGGTCATAATAATCTACTGCCACTCTTGCCATGAAGGGACTCAGCAGAAATATGTCTGGTCCCAACAAAGAGTTTATATGAGACTGATGGAGCACATACATTCTTGAAGTGTTTGATTATGCGGATCTCTGTTACAATGCCTTCAGCCTTGGCAACAGCAAACGAGAACGTAAAGCTAGGCCTTTAAGCACTGCTCATATCTTTGCTATCGTACCTTAGTCTAAACCCTGAATATTATTCACCAAGCATAGCTGTTAATTCATTTAGACGGTAGAGCTACTACCTCTAACTCTTAAAAAGGATTCAGAGTATGTGTACAGCACCTGGGAGAACATAGGTGCTAAATATCTTTTAGAAGTTCTCACTGGAGCGAAAGCCCGGGGCCCGTCCGAGACACCTTAATCATCCACATCCGACTTCTATTTTAAGTATACCAAAATTCAGGCTATCTTTTGCCTGTCACATTATGTGCCTCACTTTCCTCTCACATTGGTTTGGTCTCTTACCCAGGTCCCAGTGTGTATGCGTGGCCATATGCGTGCTCACAAGGTTTTATCTTACTCTTTGTCGGTGTAATTCACAATTCCGTACTTTGTGTATCTGGGTGTACATGCGAGTGCTTGCATCTGTTTGTGTGCGTGAAAAAGAATAGGTAAGAGAGGAGGAAGTACAATTCGTATTGTACGATTAGCTGGAAGTAAAGAGAGCACCTGCTTTTGATGCTTAAAGAGGTGTTTTTCAAATCAGACGTGGTACTACGACTGTTTGCCAAGTTTACTCAACTCTGTCTCGTACGAATCGAAAACATAAGAGAGAGTGATTGAATGTGCCAGTCACACCGAGGTTGTGAGACCCTCTAAATCACAGCCATCCGAGAAATAACAACTTACACCTCCTGGCCTCTGCTGAATGTATGAGTCCGACATACTGTGAGCACCTCACAGCATCTCCAGTCACATCCAGTCTCCCATAATCTCCTCATGCTCTCAGACAGCTCTAAGGGGGGTGCTGCTCTGGCCCCGCAGGCAGTCAGCCAGTGACCAGCTGTCGCCGCTGCTCTGTGTCATCTCTCTGAGTGACTGAGGCGCCGTTGTGGAGGAGGAACCCCCCCCCAAAACTCTTTCTTTTCTAACTGAACTGTCCTGAACAGACTGGACGCCATCGGTTGGAAATGGTCTTCAGTCAGCGACTCCAGCAGAATATTCAAACTTGCATAAAGCTATACAGATGTTAAACACATGTTGTATTTGATTCTTGCCTGATAAGCTTATGTAAATACAAATGTATCACTTCCCAAATATTACAGTATAAATGTCGATAGCTATTTTAAGTAATAAAAATGTTGAGAACCATCATACAATACAGAAACAGTATTATAAAGCTTACTGTGAATAATTAGTGGAGAGCCTGATAGTGGTGGCTGTGAGTGTGTGTGTGTGTGTGGAAGAGATTTTATGTGTTTGGGGGAGTGGTGAGTATGGACAGGCCAGAGGACGAGAACAGAGGGGGAGAACGTTTTTAAAGCTGTAGATTATACTGTGCCATGTCTGTCTGGAAACTCAGACGCGCTTTAAATGTTTAAAAAAATGTTACCTTAAGTGTTTTCTATACAGTGTTTGCAAAAATCAAAAACAATTGCATATAAAGTATTTACCAAGACCGAACGTACGACAGTGTGGTCTGTTTTCTCTCGGTATTCACTTCTGTCTTGGCCCACGGTCGCCCCAGATCTCGGCTAAAAGACATTTTTTTGTTCTCCAGACTCTGCTGTATTTTAACCTGATGGGTTCCCCGCTGAGGCCGCATGTGGGAGGATAAATACAAGGCATGCTCGGTTTCAGAGCAAACAGAATGGGTAACCAGATGATGTTCTGACGAGGTGCCAGGACAGATGTACACCATAACCTCAAGTGTCCGCTTACCCTCCATATGTGCAATGTTTCCACGCTTGATTGCGATTTTTCCTGAAACCTAAAAGGTATAAAAATCTCTTTTGTGGCATCTCCCACAATGCTCTAAACATACTCCCAAACATAGCTTTATGGTGTGTTTCAGGTTTAAGTGTGACACAGCCACAGCATTGTCCATCCTCTGAGGAGGTTTTTTACTCTCCCCATTCTTCACATTCCTCAGACTTCGTCAGATCTTCCCTTTTATTGTGTTGTGTTGCTCTCTTGTCTGCCAGAATGTGGCAGCCCCCTTTTCTCTACAAAGTGCCCACATCAATAACAAGATAACTGCTTGCTCTCAGCTTCCATGGCAGGCGATCATTTTGTAGCTTAAAAGCTGCAAAGAATTGGATGGAAAATGGATGCTGTGAAGAATGTTAAAGCGCGCTCAATGTGAACACTGCCTCCCTCTGGCAGGCAGAGCGATTGTTTCTGCTCTGAACATTTTTCGTTCAAAGAGTCCTTTTCCTGTTCTGATAAACTCCCCGTGATAATAATCGTTTCTTTTAATTTGGTTACAGAGAAATAGATTGTTCTTGCCATTAAAATCACTGCCTCATTTAAAAACATAACAAAACAAAACAGCAGTGCATTTGAAGGGGAAATGAGTGCACAGTCTTTATCTCCAAATCTAAGCTATGGTTTTGTTGGTGTTTTCCTCTGTTAATAAACTGAGTTTTGCAGCATCAGCTGCAATCGCACAATAATTTGCCCACAATGCTGACAATCAACGCTTTAATGGAAGTTTTAGAACAGTGTCAACAAAGCCTTCTGCCCCTCTTCTCTTCCAGCTCACTGTACACAAGCGTCCCTGTTCGGATGCTTCTTTGTCTTCGATCTGTGCCGAGCACACACCCACCCAATTGCTCTTGACTGTGCTCTTGTGTCTGACTGGCCCACTTCAAGCAGTGCATCAGTGCACTGGGGCCCTGCGAGGCCCAGAAAGAGGCCACCCCGGCAGCTTGCTTTTCTGCTCTTCTCAGGCGTCAGTCAGTCAGTCAGCTCACAATACCACACTGTTACCACTCCAGCTGGCCGCTCTTCCTTCTCCGAGTCCCAGAACCGCCTGTCTATCCCGCCAAGGTCCTACACGCTTGAGGTCCGGCTGGGGAAGGGAGCCAATCTGGCTTGTGATCAGATTCCTCTATCTCTGCCTTACTTGCTTATTCTCTCGGCTGCTGCTGCCCAAGCAGGGGGCCTGGGCCTCTTTAGAGAGAGAGAGAGAGAGAGATTGTGTGGTGCAGTACAGTAAACATATGTGTGTAACGTGTGTGTGAAGTGGAACTGTGCACATTCTTTCTGCCTCTGGCTTGACTTTACAAAGCACACTTTTCATTGCAACATTGAGAGCTTGAATACGGAGAAATTTTTTAAAAACCTTTTCAGAATTCAAAACCCATCCATGGTGTATGAATACATTTCCTGTCGAAGCCAAAAGAAAAACGTTCAATTTTATTTGAGCAAAACAAAAATTTCAGTCTTGCTGTTTATTTATTTTCTGTGTTTTCCTAATCGTGCACAATTACCAGCTTCATGCTTTGCTTAGGCTTCCACAGTTGCCCCACATCTGCAGGCTGCTTTGCAACCCATCTTAAGCCGTACTGCTCCCTTGCATGCCGTCTTGCAGCTGCTCTCCCACGTGGAAGGTCATGGAAGCCCCAGAAAAAATAAATTAGTGTATGGAAATAATGATCTTCTTTTGGACAATAGTGGTCTTAACTGAATTAGTGTGTCTCTGTTTTTCTGTAGTGCTAATAAATAAAAAAAAACAACAACACATAGCTGTTCCAGGAAAGTTCAGTGCAAACTACTGGGAAATTATCAGGAAGGTATTAGATCTGGAAAAGAAACCATGACAATGCTACAAATCGCAAGACTAGTTTAAAAAAAAACTAAAGTACTGAGTAATGTATCCTCCAGACCTGAGCATGAATTATTTCTTTCAGACATACAAAGCATTTCCTCTGATCATATCCAGATCCCCCACCCCCACCCCCACTCATCCCTCCTGTTGGATAGTCCCTGAAGTCTTCATGTGATTTAAGATTCCTGTCATAATGAAATGTGGACTGGAATGAAGAGGGGGTGCCTGTGCCTGTCTGTCGCAAGCTCCAAACTCCAAGACTCCAAACTCTCTCTTAACCTAAACCAAGAGGATTTAGCACACATTGCTGGTGCTATTGCTATTGTAATACACTTAAGTCACATACAAATGAGACGCTGCCCTGAATCCCTCGGGGAAATGTCTGGACTAAGATCCAGGAGTAGCTGGTTTGTCAGGAACAAGGGATAAAGCTCTGAATGAACAATAAGCTAAAACAGATCTCGAAGGAATGTTGGTGGCTCTGTCTGTAAAATCCCACCATAAACTATTTTTCTTATTGTTATCTTATTGTAGGCTGTTACATACTTACTTTTATATAGGGGTTTCATAGAAGTACGCTTGCAAAGGCACTTGCCTGAGATTTATATTTTTCTGAACAGGACAAGCGACCTGTTTTAGGTAACGTAAGATATTCCAGCGTTCAGACCTCTGACACAGCACAACACAAGCAGAGCACTGACTGAACATCAACCATGAGTCTGGCAAGATGTGCCTGTGATTCAATGGGAGGTGTTGTGCTTGCTTGATTTCTGGAGTAAGGTTAGCAGTGTAAGCAGTCTTAATTTGGCTCAGCGCACACAGTTGGAAACAAGGGAAAGCTACACTGTGCAGATACCAAAAGTCGGCCTACCAGCAGAGATGAACAAAGTACAGACATTCTTTACTTAAGCAGAAGTACAAATACTTGTGTTAAAAATACTCTGGTAAAAGTACAATCTATCATCAAAAGTGAAAAAGTACAGGTTATGGCGTGCACGGAAAGTAAGAAGGTAGGTTTTTGAAGGATGTTTCTATCAGCTATTTTTGTGCAAAGCAAACTGAATCTGGTGCTACATTAATGTAATAATAAAATAATATTAGTACATAGGAACTCGGATTGGCTGATCTATGCTAAGCTACTGCTGATGCTTTACTGCTGTTTGTGTTTTATAGACAACAAGATGTAAGCACATGTGAGCTATCTGGCCAAATTCTATTCCCTTCACTCACACTATACTGTTTATACTGTCTCTACACTAGATGGTATACCTTTGGTATAAAGGTTGAACAGAACTAAACATCATAACTGACCATGAACGCCACAGCCGCTCTGCAGCAGTCCAAAACACTGGAAGCTAACCTGTTAATCAAGCACTAAACTGCCAGGTGTTTTCATGCAACCTTTGAATAACACATATAATGTAAAGGTCCAGTTTATGAAATGCCACGAGCAGTCCTTACTTTTGAAATCAATCTCTCTTCTTCTTGTCCTCTCCTGTCTTTCTCTTGTCTTTGTCCATTTTTGAGTGAAATTAGCTCACATGCTTTTCTTTCGATCACTGCAAGAAAGCAAATCATTTCCCCAAACAGCTTCTGCGCTAGTTTTTATATAAATTTAGCCCATGTTCAGAAAACATGCTTCTGTTTTATCATTACTTCTTTTTTGTGTGACTGAGACAAAAAACGATTTGGACTGCTCTAAGCCAGAGGTAGTAAAAAGAAAGCAAGGCTAAGGAGACGCAGATGAGAGCATAGAAAGTGGAAAAGAATGCGTGTGGACAGTAGGGGGAAGGGGGAAATAAAGAAAAACGATGAATAGGTGACAGGAGTCGAGATGGCTCATCTGGTTATTCATGTTGCACCCAGATGTTGAGGGAGGAGTTTGGGCAATCCAACTTTGTCTGAACCAAACAGCTCGCCAAATAAACAACATATGCATCAGTCTTGTAAATGAGGCCAATGACGCAAATATATCAATGCTAAAAAAGGAAGAAAACAAAACCTTCCCTGTTTGCAGATATGTTGACTGAGCCTATATGAAACCTCAAATACTGCGTCCAGCTGGTGTTAACAACTTTGTCCACTTGGTGTCATCATAGCTCAGCCTTTGAAAGCAAGTCACAGACTTGCATCTTGTTTGAAGCAGGAGCACTAAAGGTACACCATAAAGTCCTTCCAGACCTCTCGCTCTTTTCTTTTTAAACAGAATGAAAGGTGATTGGATCAATGACTCAACAGCTGTTTTATAAAAACGTGTGGGCCAGTTCTTTATTTGCTTATAACAAAGTAAATATTAGTTTGCTTAGGCAGATATTCCTGGCATTTGAATTTGGAAGCTCTTGCTCTGAACCCACAACATGCTAACAAAGGGCTCTAACTGTGGGTCAGGCTGCAAAAAAACCTTGTAACATTAGTCTAAATCGACAGTTTGGTACATTCTAAACAAAAAACAAAATGCACAACAACATGAAAGATCTCAGGGACTTCTTCAGAACATCATGCCAATTCTCCAAGTCTATGAAAATTGAAGAGGTCACAAAAAGCCCCCACTCTGGATGAACGTAACTTAAATCTGTTTGAGTATTACTTGAAGTAATACAAGGATAAAGCTCTGAATCACATAACATAATTTGCAAGACATGTTGGAGCCAGAAGTCAGAAGTAGCAGGACGGATTCTGAGGGCTTAAATGTATGCTGAGATTCAGCCAAATGCAGGAACGTTTAATGGGAGTGCTCTTCAGTACAGCTGGAGAAAGAACCACAGGGCACCTTGAAAGCAGTGCAGAAGTTTTTGAAGATAGAGGTGGGATTTCAGCAAAAGGCTCTCTCGGTCACCTGATTCCAACCCAAAGGAGCATACAGGAAAAAATTAATGGAAGGAAGGAATAGGAAGAACAGGTGCACTGGAGGCCTGGCAAAGAATCACAGGATGTGGTGATGTCCACGTGTTCCAGACATAAAAGACCAGACACATACACACACAACTGTAACTTGCCGAGGCCGTAAGACGGGAAACAGTGCGAACCATAGCATTCAAATGGCATTAGCAAATATCTGGAAATGAGCGAAGCAAGACAAACACAGTCTGTTTTAACAGCAGCCTCCTCGAATGAATCTAAATGTTAGCGGTGACAAAAGGATATGTGAGCTATTCTCCCTCTCCTCAGTCACTGCAGGGTCTCTTTATTGAAAATGTCATGATGTCTTCTGGTTGAATAGCCTTTCACCTTTGCTGCCCTCCCCGCACGTCAGAACCTTAATAAGCATCAAGACGAGATCACTGAGCACTGAAGACATATCATGGTGGCAGGTCATGTGGCCACAGATGATCCTGTATTCGGTTCAGAATTCAGCAAACAACCACATTTGACCAGCAACCACTCACTTGCATACAGAGCCGTCCTAGCATTATGCCTGAGGATTCAAAACCAGCCTCTGTGGACCCCTTAACAGCAGCTCAATGTGTGTCTCAGCTAATCCTGAAGCCAGAGGATCTGCAGGGTGTTGTGCAGAGAGAATATGGACCTTCGAGATCATCTTCAGAACACAGGACAGATCTCACAGCGCCGCCTTATCATTTCATCTGATGTTGTGTTTGTGTGGAAAGGATTTGTCCCCTTAAGAAAAAACTTCTAAACAGCGTGTGACAAAGACAGGCAAGCTTAGAGCTGTCCTCACCGCCAGCCTGATAACACAGCTTTATGATATCCTTTATGTATTGTTATTATTTGTAAAGCAAATAATCAAAAAGATTCTAACTTTGGTTGCCAGCCTTCACCCAAATGAGCTGAAGCACAGGCAAAGAAAATCCCCCCGAAAAAAGGAAATTTCTCTTCCTAAAGAACATCTTCAAAACGGTTGGATTTGCTCAGCTTGTTAATCAAAGCAAATAACTAATGTCACAATGAGAAACTCTGATTTTCTGTTGTATTAGATACGTGTATGTTCTAGCTGATAACGTCTTAAAGTTGGCTGCTGTTAGATTAACTGAAAATGAAAACATAACTTCACCATATGTGCAACAGAAATCATCGAAATCTGATTGAAGCCAACAAAATACTCTTTGCAGAGCAACAAACTAGAGAACTGTGAGGTTTGAAAAAGGGTTTACGAATTCCTGCCAGTCTGGTTCTGCCTCAGCTTCCAACTGTTTGAAATTGCCGTGATTACATTTCGCACGACACAGCTGTTATTACACAAAATGTTTGAGTTTCTTTTTGTTGTTGGATGCTACCAAATTTTTTTATCTGGATTACACTGGCAAGATGCTCCAAGGTAGTGAGCAGCAGATAGGAGTTTACCTTGGAATATGATGAATGTGACACAGATTGGGACAAAAATAACACAAGACAGCAACCTTTGTTTTTAAAAAAGGGTACTCTTTTTTTTCTTTATATAAGTTTAAAAAAATAAAACACTCACAGGCCACTTTATTAGGTACTCTATTTATTATTAGGGTGGGCTGCTCCTGAGTCATAAAATAAAAGCTCTTTTATATGTGCTGGAAAATAATGCAAAAAATGTCAAAAAAGTTTTATTGTTCATATTTTTATCTGTTATATCTGACTATGCTCGTCTGCACTAAAGTCACAAGTATAGACATATCACACACACACCTGCCACTTCATTAGGTACACTAGTACTGAGTTGCACACCCTTTTTCTGCCTTAATAACTACTTTAATTCTTAATAGCATGGCTTCAACAAGGTGCTAGAAACATTACTCATTTCCAGTGACGTGCAGTCAGGGGAGGCAGGTGAGGCATCATGGAAATATAAAATTGAAAAATAAATTAAATGGTTATATTTATTCAGTGATTTGTATTTTAAAGTTCTTTTCCATTCAACGTCACCATTTTTAGATTTTTTTTCAAAATCGCTGAATTTTCACATTTACCGTTCAAATACTAAGAAGAGACGAGTGGTGAGGCAGCAGCCCGCTGAGCCTCACCGTGGATTACGCAATGACTATGCTAACGGTGCTGGCATGCTATGCAGTGAGACCGTATAGCTGTCTCTCTGCATGTCGCTATTAAAATGTCGAACACTTTTACTATATGAACTAAATTTCCATATTTTAGCTGGTTATATAATGCACAGTGTTTTTTTTTTTTTATCAACAACTGTGTGTACTCTTGTGCTGAGCGATCATAAAACTGCACTAGGTGAGGCACGCAGTTCTC
>VUQR01024487.1:19528-55214 GCA_015108515.1 Hemichromis elongatus
AGCGGTCACCTTGGTGACAACACATGTCAAAAAAAAAAAGGACTCTTTTGCCACACTGCTGCTGCTATGACTACACAAGAGTATCCGTCACCGTGGTTACAGCAGCGAGCTTCCCCTTCACTCTTTGCATGAGTCTCTTTGAACTTTGGGTAATACTAAACAAAACAAAACAAAAAAAACAGGAACCGCTTACTAGGTATAGTAACTGAACAAGTCACTAAAAGTGGTATCAGGGATGTCTGGTGTCAAAAATGAAGCACCATAAAACACTCTAATTGCTTTCCTTGTTGTGAGCGGTGCACGTTTAAAAAATCTGTGCTTGACAGATAAAAGCCAAGTGTCTGTGACTAGTAATTACAGTCAGGTGACACTATAAAATAGGTAGTTCAGACCGTGTCTGTCTAGCTCATAATTACCGACGAACCACAAACGTACTGTGACATTATTGCTGTGGTTCAGCTTAAAACCCACATCGAGCAAGAGTTGATTTTAAATGCTTACCCTTTGAACGGCCCCCTGTCCCCACCTTTGATGTCTCTATACTTTAAGAACATCAAAGGTTAGTTTTACAGAACAAGATTTAAAAAGAAAAAAAAACAAAAAACGAAGCCAGACTGGCTGCTTCCTGGCATAAAGTCACGTAATATTCCCCTTTCACTTTATAGCTGGGCCCCTCAGTTTGCAACTTAGTTAATCAAGGCTTGGCCTCAGCGAACAACTGACAGTGAGCTTGACTACGCCATAAAGGTCAAAGAACATTTGATCCTTGACCTCCCACCTACAGAGTGATTCAAAGCAGTTTCATCTGAATATTTTACCCCTATCTTACACTCTTGACTAAGCTCAAATATATAGCACTTATATGGAAAACTATTGTAATCATTGGTCACTCAGTTAGGCAGTTAAGAAGTATTTATATTGTTATTCTATATATTGACATCTGGATTTTGACTGCCTACAATACCTTATCCTTATATGATGTATCATTGTCAACCATCTGTCTGTAGGCTAACCATCTGTCCTCAGATCAAGCAAAGAGGAAGTCAGGAGAAGACTATTAGATCTAGAGTGCTTTCAGTATATGCTTCTGATCAGCTCTATAAAAGCTGCCTATATCAAAAATGTGATCTTACAAAACAATGCAGTCAGTGAGGAGGCAGAAGAGGAGATGGGATAAGGTCAGAGCGTATGGTGGAGTAAAATAAGGAGACTTTAAGATGGCTAGTTAGTGTCGCTAAATGATAAGTTACCTATTAAGTATTCATGCATCCCTGAACTGACAACAGCTCCGAGGGTGCCGTCCTCCTTCTGTTCCTGACCTCTAACCCAGTCTGTTAATGGTAGTTGAGACAAAATAAATGTTCTCTGTATTCTGCTGGCTCTGTCATTAATATTTAAAAGATCTGGCCTGTTAATAAAATGAGAAAAATGAAAGGCCATTATTGCACTTCGAACCCTTGCTTTTAGGGATTAAAGTTTGTGACGGCCGTTTCTCTCTAAAAGCTGCACACGAGCTGTTCAATGGAGATGACGTGAAGCAAATAAACACATGAGGCACATCCCTGATCAGAAATTTTGCCATGATGCTGACCATTGCTACAGAGTATTTACAATAAGAACTGACCCCATCACCCAATTTAAATCAGTGGCTTGATGTACAGACAGGAGGAAGCGTGTTTTTTGTTTGTTTCTTTACAGTAGCCCAGAGGATTTGCTAATAAACCTGTTATACAGAGACTATAATGTCCATTGGTATGCCCAAATATCTCCCAGACAGGAAAGTGCAGTAGTATTATTATGCCTGACGCACTACAGGAACGCGAGCAGGCGTTTTGTGATGAGATTGGCAGTTTCCTCGAAGCTTCAACAGAGGTGTGCAGGCCACACATTTATGAGCCTTGTGGTTCCTGCGATGTTGCAGCCGGGATGTGCTCTGTGATCCAGGTGGTCAGCTCCTTCAGCACGGACTTAACTACCTCGGGGAGATCATGGTGAAGAGCGTGGTAGCCTCCTTCGTAGATCTGGGATAACATTTAGGAATGATAAGAAAGGATCAGAGGGATGTATGCAAACCATTTCATTTTTGTTTTTCAATGCATTCTTTTGGCAAAGCCCTCTTTGAAACAACATGCAGTGTGGGCTTTTTAGTGGTCAAAGTTGCAACAGATTGTTCCTGCTTTGCCAAACCTACAGGGATTTAGTACAAAAGTAATTTAAGCACACAAAACAATTTGCTGTGATCAAATGACTTCCTTTTACAGCTTGATCTAACGTGGAAAGCCCCTACATCTGGTCCAATTATTACTTTGATAAAAACATGTGATAAAGAAGCGTCTGAGTCTCATGAGCAGCGCTCGATTCTCTGCTGCACTCTCTGTCTCACGGTGCTGCTCGAAACAGAACATTCGTTATATCTGATTTCACTTCTCATGTGTCTCATTCTCATGTCTCTTGTTCATCCTCTTTTTAACACTCATGTGATGAACCATGTGACAACATAGTGTGTGAAACTTCCCTCTTTACAAATACCAGGGTTGAAGCTCTTGGGATTTAACAGGTTTAAGCTGCATTCCATAATGTCATATAGGTGTAGGCATGTGTTGCATCACATCACCGGAAAATGCTGCATGGCACAACATGCTCAAAATCCCCTCAGTGTAAGGTCAAGGGTTTGTATATATTTCCTTTAGTTTGCAATCCATTGGTATGTTACATTTTAATGGGTTTTAAGGACAATCAAACACAAAGACCTCAGCTTTATAACCTCGAATCATCATTTTTAAGTGTCTGAGAAGGATCTCCGTCATCCAGGTCATCGTGGTCTAAGGAGCTTGGAAATAAAAAAAAGGAAAATAAAAGAAAGACAACGCAGGAAATGCCACACATCTAAAACATTCACTCCTCAGTCAGAACCTACACAACACAGAGATGCACACACACCTGAGGACAGGTAAAATGTGTGAAGAGTTTTTCAGACCGGATTCTCATTAAACCTGAAAAGAAAGTACTAGCCAAAGGACTCAATTTTGCATTTTCTCCACAACAGTTGCCCATAGTGGACCTCATCACAGCCACAGAAACTGCCATACAGATTAATAAATTATCACAAATCAGGATGAAAGTTTCACCACCGTCTCCACAAGTCTCTCAGTCTAACCTCACAATACAAGAAAAGAAGGCCATCGCTTCCCTGAGCAAAGACCACAACATCAACATATTACCAGTTGACAAAAGAAGGTGCACCATGGTTCTAAACACAACGGATTACCACACAAAGATCACTACACTCCTCAGTGACAACAATACCTACTGTGCGGTTTTCCTCATATTTGTAACAGGCCAATTTGTTTTGTTGTGATTTATCAAACTGTAACTGCCAGTTACGTTTTAGGCGGAGTGATTTGTGTATTTATGTTTAAGTTGCTATACGTTTACGGTTGCTTAGCGACCACCGGCCGGATCCTCTTTTCGTTGTTAGTATAACTGTGACAACTGTAACCGCAACAAACTGTTATAACTGTTGTGACTGATGAGTTTCTGTCTTGACTAAATAACGTGTTAAAGTTATAAATAAGTTAAAGTTATAAACATGACTGTAATCAAACTGTACTGTCATTAATAGGAATGCCTTATTGATGTTGTATGGTTGTTTTATTTGTGTCTTTCAGTTAATTACCTTTTGGCTTTTGGCTAATGGCTTCTGGCAGAGTTCTGATTGCTGTACTGTACTGTAGTTTGTGTTCGTGAGAATAAAACTTGGAAAATCAGTAACTGGATATCTGAGCCTGAGTAAGACACAGTCTCGTCAGTTATAGCCCACCCTGACGGTGGGAGTTTACTAAGTTAGAGGTTAATGATAGTTAACTTGGTAGAAAACCGTACACCTACAAAGCCTTAAAGCGAGACCCCACAAGCAGCTACAAAATGAAAGTTATCGCTTGCCTTCAAGACCTTAAAAAGGACAAAATCAATGACCATCCAACATATCATCGCCGATACCCCGGGGAAGCCATACTCTGCATTTACGGACTTCCTGAGATCCACAAAGAAGGTGTCCCACGCAGACCCATTGTTAGCAGCATAAACTCAGCCACTTACAACATTTTGAATCACCTTGCTACCATCCTAGCACCTCTAGTGGGGAACACCCCACAGCACATCAAAAACTCCACCGACTTCACAAGGTCCATTAGGGGGGTCCATTGTCCCTCTTGGGGGGACACTCCCACAGGGCTTAACTCTCCACCATTTGACCCTAGAAATGATGAAGCTTATCAGATGAGAGTTGAAACGTCTTTAAGCAACTTAAAGAAGTCCAGATGCTTTTTCTTTCCAAGCTCCTTAGACCATCATTTTAAAAGTGTCAGAAGACACCTTTAATGCTGGAGGCAACTTTATATTTATGCATTGTGTCACTTTGAGTGTTTGCATTTTATATATGCTCATCTGAAACTTATATTAACACAAATATTTAATCACCTAATCACATATCAGTGCATTTAGGCATATAGACCTGTTTAAGTTCAGACCAACCATTAGAGTGGGGAAGAGACATAATTTAAATGACCTTGACTGTGGCGCAGTGTTTGATGTATTTGGAGTATTTCAGAAACTGCTAATCTACTGGGATTTTCCTGGACACTGTCAGAGGTCAGGGGAATGGGCAGACTGCTTTGAACTGACACAAGGGCAACAACATGTCAAATACTTGTTACAACCAAGATATGCATAACAATATCACTTAGTGCACAATAAATCGAACCTTTAAGCTGCAGAAGACCACCCCAGGCCAGTCCTGTCAGCTAAGAACAGAAAACCAAGGCTGCGTTTACCACCTTCTAACCAAAATTGGACAACAAAAGACTAAATATCGTCTCATCTGGTCTGATGAGTCTAGATTTCAGCTTCAACATTCAGATGGAATGGGAGAATTTGGCATGGCATTTATTTGATTTATAACACCAAATCACAACAACAGTTGCCTCAAGGCACTTGGATCCATGAAAGCATGAAGCTGTCCTGCTTCGTGTCAATAGTTTATTGTGTTGCTAGTGGTGTAGTTGAGCTCCTTAGTTCCAATTGAGCATTGTACCCAGCCCACCTGGGTATTGTTGCTGACCACCACCATCCAACCATCCATCTTCTGATGGCTGTTTCCAACACGGCACTGGTTATTACAACTATACACACCTTGATTTTCTTGTCTGTACTCGGAGAATTGTCAAACATCATCCTGGAGCCTCTGATGTCACAGAGTTTGTCGGCATCACCGTGAAGGACCATGAAGGGCCAGCTGATGGACGGGACCTCCCTCTCAATGCGCTCCACTGCCACCATCAGCTGCATGCCGAATGATACTCGAATCGCGCCGTGATAGTTCAGCTCGTCAGCATCGTATGCCTCCACCTGGCAGGAGACGGAGAAACAAAACTGGTCAGGCTGGAGATGCTTTAGTTAATCACGGATGTTGGACTGATATCGAGGTACGTTCATTCCTGCTGTTCTTCTTTCTAATTAAGTGGAGATCCTTTGATAGAGCACAAACGCTCTTTTAACCCTGTAATGACAAAATTTGGAGTTTTTATTGAGCATTCTGACAAATTTAAATTTAAGATATTAAATATTTCTTTATGTGTATGAGCGCGATTTAGTTTTTTCTAAAAAACCTGCCGTGTATAATCAGACATACGCAGCACTACTTTGGGCAATAAATCTTTTCGACCGGAGTTAAAATGGTACAAATTAAAACTTTAAATTTTAATTTGTCAGAATGTGCAATTCAAACCTCACATAAATGTTAATGCAACTTGTAATGAAGGCAATACTTGCATTTTTTTAATTTCTCGACATATTGTCACGGCCTGGAGGATCAGCTAGGCGCTGAGCAGTCCTTTTTCCTTCTTTCTCTCTCTCTCTCCCCCTTCTCGCTCTCTCCCCCTTCTCTCCTCTGTCACCGGGGCGGAACTCTGTGGGTTCACGCCCTCGGTCCACGCCTCCTGTAACTCAGCACACCTGAGGGTCATCAAGTGTTCCAGCATTTAAGCCTGAGGAGGACGACTGGTCGTCGCTGGATCGTTGCTTACCACTAGTTAGTGAAAAGTTTGCCTACAACTCGTGTAATTATTGAAACCTCTTGTGGATATCCTCTCAGTCCTGTTTCCCTTTGTCTACAGACCTCCCTGGACCCTCCCCGTGTGTGAGCAGAGTGCCGTGAGTGAGGCGTGTGTGTGGACGTGTGCTAGGAGAACGCTGGAGAGAGTGGACCCTTCCCTGGATGCTATATCGCACATTCTTGTATATACACCTGGTGGATTGTGTAAATAAACTGAGGCTTGCTTTGGATTCCTGAGTCCTGCGCTTGAGTCCTCACCTGCCTATCCTTAACACATATTTAACTATGAAAACATATGTGTTACACATTTAGAAAGTGTTGAGCACAGCCTAGGATGAACAAGCAAATACAGACTGTAGTTTTCTCCAAATATGGCATAACGCTGAGGGGAGAGAAGTGGTTCCCAGGGAGAAAATATGGGCATGAAAATGAAAAGACTCCTGGGAAATCCTTGGCAGTTAGAGGGAAGCGGGAACAAATGGTGGCTAATAAATGGACGGGGAGTTTTATTGGGCTGAGAAATAAAATGTGAGCAGGATAATAAAGTGGAGTTATGTTAAAGCAGTGAGAAAGGAAAAAGGAGGTTTATAGTAAATCGGAGAGGGAATTCCCTGTTTCTCTTACATTAAACATGTAGTTACAAGTATCTGTCACATAAGTCATACAGTTACTCATGTCTATTCAGCATCTATGTAAGCACAGCTGTGGCCGACTTTGACAGAAAGAGCATTCCTCATTAGTGTCTTGACTAATGACTGGGTGTAGGCTGAGATGTGATACCGCAAATGAAATAAATTAACTTCAAAATATTTTGATGAGTGTAACAGATTATTATTTATTTTCAACATATTTTTTTCACTGTTTTCTGTACTAAAAGTTAAAGATTGTATTTCACGTTTTAAAGGTAACGTTCAAGAACAGAACTGCTGCAGGTCCTTATGAGTGCTTCATTTACGACCCTGCATTATGCTTTATCGTCATTCATTCTGGGCATTTTAAAAACACACAGTGTCTTCAGTAACTTTTCGCATTTGGTTGTTATGTGACAGTCATTGAACAGATGTGCGGACACTGGGGTGTGCATCTTGAATATTACACAACTAGTGTAACTGTGTGTTTGCTATATAACAATGATTTGCAGTTACCGGAGCAAAAAGTACCAATAAAAAATAAATGTTCATTACGCTCAAAAACAGCCGATGTGTCTGATGTGATTAGCAGTTGGAAGTGTGGATGGCTTTAACCGTGTGATAAGCTCTGAAGTAGTGATTTCTAGCGGTTTCCAGAGCAAGGGCTCTTCAAAAAGATCTACAGATAATAAGATCGTTTCTGAGCTGTTTGGTGGTAGATGATGCAAAAAGAAATATAAATCCTGCAACAGCAAATTTAGTTTTTTGACTTTTCTCCTTCCTTTTGGTGAAAGAACCTCTTGAACATTTACGTACCGAAACCGATTGAGACGTTCATTCACTCTGATCCCCACTGACAGTGAATAAAACAGCATAAGGCTACCAAACAGTCTCATATTCAGTTGGAAAAATTAATCTTTCTACTTTACTCAAAGCACATGAAGAAGCGGACACAGTACCTGTGAGGAATCAGAGCAAAGTATGGCCCATCCATGCAACTTTCATTGTAGTAATGATATTGTATCACATAGTCTCATTATGCAGCTGGATACCCGTGTGCAAACATTACATGTAATTTCCTTTGATTCAAGATTTTTTACACATGTCAGTCTCATTAAATACAACTTTTTTGTATTCATCTGCTATTGTTTATCGTTTATTCTTGTATCTGGAAGAACACAACTTCCTCTGACTGACTGTAGGAAGCAGAAGCAGCAGGATGTAGGACTGTTGATATAAACAAACTACACACACACGCAGAACACATGCACAGACTCAAATACATGCAATATTTAGGTGTGGTGACATGCCATGAGTGTTTGTTTCTGTTCCTGGGATGTCTCTAGTGGCGCTAGAAAAATATGGGTGTGTAGCATTAATGTACCGTGTTTACGAAACAACACAACCAACAGACGCACCCAAACCTGTCCTGCTGTTTGGAAAAGACATACTGTGTCTACAAAGATGTGGTGGTTTGTCATGGGATTGCACAAAAGAAAAAAAAGTGTGAGTTGACATAAGCATAGAAAATCAACCGCAGACAAATTTACACCTTGACACCTTGGAAATTCTATCTCCTGCAATCCCCGTAAGTCATATTTCAATTTCAAACAACAAGAGAGCTCAGCCGCTCTAAACCCGCATTTCCGGCATCAGTCTCTCACCTGCCTCTTATCCCGTGAGACCCATTTGGACTCGATGGAGCCCATAGGGAGGCTGGGCACCACGTGGTTCAGCACCTTTGCCATGAAAACCTACAATCAGAGAAGAGCATAGTTTATTTTCACGCGACGTCTTCAGGAAGACTGTTTCCCTGTCCTATTTCAGTTTTAAATATTGCAGCATTATCTCTTAGTATTATGTTTTTATTTGTTTGCATAAAATAGGAATGAAAGAAAAGTCATTTATTCATGTTAAAACAGCCTCCTTTGTGATTTTTGTAAGAGATTGGCCACACTTGGGACGTAGTTGTATCAATGATTCAGTGAGAGGCCATTTATGCAGCTCTAGTGATACCTAAACTGATTGTTGCCTTTGAAACACACAAAATAAAAGGTGGCAGTATTATAAACATCATCCACATCAAACCTGAGTAAAGTAAGATAACTGCCTGTTGAGTTGGGAGAGGAGAGGAGAGAAAAAGAATACAAAGAAGAGGGTGGTGTTTTAGAGGGTCGGTGACCAGTTATGTGGTACCTTGAATGGTGTGGCTGACTCCGGGTTCATCTGGACCAGGGGAGCTATCAGAAACACTCCAGTAAAATACCCGCGTCTTTCACAGGCGGTCAGGATTGCGATAGCACCACCCTATGAGAGAAATGCAGAACACATTAGGTGAATGAAACAGTACTACACATAATATTTGTCAGATATCACGCTTCTGTCACTTAATTAATAATTTTCCTCTGTAATTTTGTATGCTGCTTAAAGATGTTGAATATAAACTTGGTTATATTATTTAAAATTATCTAGAAAAGTAAAACATAACATTTTATCTTAGGGATGTACTGCATTTTTTTTTTTTTGTTAGGTGTGAATTGCCTGGTTTGGAAAAAAATCGACTTCCTTTTCTTAAACATTATAAGACTAAATGGCAGCTGCACAAAAAAAGTACATTTAATAACGCCAATGAAAATATCCACAAATCATTTGTTGTGCACAGCTTTCTTTATGTAAAAAATAATTTTTCTTTGTACTTCTGTATTCATCCGCCTATCAAAAGAAGCAGCTAGCTAACAACGCAGCTCAGCAGAGGGAGGATGCTGTAATGTTTATATCCTGTCATGCTGTCACCAGCATGAGCCTCCAGTCATGAGTAAATGAAAGATTCTGCGGTGCTACGGTCGGCAGCTGTTGTTTGTTAAGAAAGCAAACTATATGACACACCAAAATAAAGATGATGGATAAAGAGCACTTACAAGTTCAATGGAAAAAAGCACATATATGTAAAATAAAAAAGAAAGTCGCAGTCATGTCACTGGTCGCTGTGCAGTATTAACCTCATCATGTATCATGTATGATATCATCTCATTTAAAAATAGAGTATATTGTTCTCAAGTGACTTAAAATGAATAGAAAAAATTAGGAAAAATTAACAAAAAAGAGAAAACCACAGATTACAGCATTAGTTATAAAAACAGGGTTTCAGTAAGAGGAGAGACTCTTACTTCTTTGGTCTCCATTAGAGGAAAGGGAGTGCCTTTTCTCATGTGATCAAATTTGAAAGGTCTAAAAGTAGGTGAAAGGTTTTGATGCGAGGAGCAGTAGGAAAACTATTCAGAGGTCACAGCTAAAATGAAACAAGCCATCTTTTGTGTAGATCTCCAACCCTATTTTTTCTTGCTATTGTTCCACACAGAGAAATGTCAGTGTGGGACCATGGACCCCGGGGCACATCACACACTGCTGAGCTCTACTGAACATCCGCACCAGGGCCACACTTTAGCACCCACGCATTTTTTTCATATTGTGATTTCAATTGTGTAACGCAGGGCCACGACAATTAGCAGCTCCGTGGCGGCCAAAACTCAAATCGATTCGTCACGGTTTCTCCTCCCGTATGCAACAAGTGCATGACACACACACGCACGGGAGCACAGTGATTCTGAGTGGGAGACTAATTGGCTTCAACTTTGTTTATGTGGGGAGCTTTCTTTGTCACCTACGTGAATATTCATCAGCCCGGGGGCCAATCACAGCCTCGCTCTGAGAAAAAGGGTACCGAAAGGAAGACAAAACCGTTCCCACCAGAAAACTTCACTCTGCAAAGGCACAAGTGCACACTCGCGCATCGCCGGCTGCATGCAAACACGCAGGCAGTATGAAAAAAAGAGGGCAGCTGCCTGAATCTCATCTTTCTTCTTATTTTTCTGTCTTTTGCTAAAACATGCACACAAACACACACACACTGACACCAAGTCGAAACATTACATGCGAACACCAGGATGCACTGCTGCAAAAACAGGAGTAATGCTTAACTCCAAGTTGCATTTTTTTTTTTTTTGGTGAGTGCGGGCTCTTAAAAGCTGCCAACTCGCTGATTGGTTCAGCATATTTAGTGCCTGTTAAATATCAACAAAAAAATGCCAGTGAATGCAATTGTGTCAAAGGGTCTACACTGATAGAGTGAGATAAGTGTGAATAGGGAAGGGAAGAGAGGGAGACAGAGTGACAGATGGATGACTGGGACAGAGAGGCTCTTTCAGAAGCCGATAAGAGGCCTCTTTACACTCTTCTATCTCTGAACTTGAGTTGACAAGATGAATGCTGGTATTGTACACAGTGCTACACACTGTCAGTGGGTGGACTTGAACTGTCAAAAAATAGCCCAAGAAGCTAACACACTGATATTATATGGACTGTACAGCTGCCCCACTAACATTGGATGGCCTAAACAGAGAGTACAGCACTGACATTATATGGATTAGAACGCTAAAATAAGGGCATTATATGATGTAGGCTGATGCTTAATAGACATTAAATGGCCAATGTGGGACCATTATATGAACTGAACACTGGTGGCATTCAATATGAACTCACGGCTAATGGAAAAATTAATAAGTAATTGTAAAAAAACAACTGAAGACATTCACTTAATACAATGATGTTGTTCAGTGCTGCCAAGAAGACAAATGAGGGACTCCACCAAGAGATGTTTAACTTGAACCAATGTTTCAGTTTAAAAAAATGTCACCCATTATGTGTAAGTTTTCGATTAGAAATGAAGGAGCGTTTTTACTGAAGCCACAGTGCATCACAAAGGGAATTTTTGTGTAGTGTGAATAATGGATACTGAGGGGAGATGAGACTGAGGGCTGAACAAATAGATCCTAAGCACTGCTGAACCGTTACATAAAAAGCTGTCACTGAGGAAGGACAAGTAAGCCTCGGCCAGAAATACTGATGGAGAAGGAAGTAAATGAGTACGAGTGGGAAGATGCCAAAGCTAGAGGGATTTTACAGCATCCCATGAGCAGATACAATGCAGACAAACTGCTGAAAGCTTCTGTGTCACTGCTTAACCAAAAGAGATACAGAGGAGCCCTGGAAAAAAGTCAGGTGTTTGGTTTTGTGTAAATTTGCAACGGTAATCTGTCTTTTAGTTCTTGATATCACACATTTAAAGGTTCTGGAAACTGTGAGAATGAATTGTGGTATTTTTTTTTTTCATCAAGCTGTAAAAAGATTGTCTGTGAAGGTTCTCAGTCATCCAGGTCATCGTAGTCTAAGGAGCTGTAAGGAACGCCAGACGCCTTTTCCTTACAGCTCCTTAGACTGTAAAAAGATTGGTTGTCTCAGTTTGCAGTAGTTCAAATTCCCTTGTTTTCTAACACAATTCACTTTTTCTCCTTGAACTAAAAACCCAAACTCACGCTACAAAAATGCTCATGTGCCGAGGTTCAAATGCTCATCAGTAGGTCACAAATCACTTTCTGATTACTGTGCACTGACATAAATTACACTGTAATGACAAAGAATCTGTAATATAACAGACCTATTTCAAAAATAAATATAAATAAATAAATATAATAAAATATAAAATAAAAACATGGAATAACTGTGAATAACCATGAATTTACATTGTGATGAGTTAGAACTGTGACTTTCTTTACAGCGTCACCGTAGCTTGACTCTGATGACTACATTACAGGATGTTATATCTCAAGCAGCCTTTCAACACATAAAGCCGAATCCCCCGGTGGTCTCTATTGTGTTGTAGTTTAGTTTTTTTGCGTCATTGGCCCAAGAGATTTATAAAACTGGAGAAGCAGAGGAACAGACTAATAGAAACAGGAAATAGGAAGCTGGGAAATGAGGCCTGTAAAAACATAGTTGCAGATCATTTGACCGGGGACAGGTTTCCTGAACACTAAGTTTGGGTTTTTATTTGTTTCAAAGGAAAAAAGAAAGCAGCAAAGGACGAAATGAAGAAAGATGAAAAGAAAAAAGTTATATCTAGGAAGAAGGATATGAAATTAAATGGAAAGGGAAACTAGTGACCAAGTGACATTAGTGACACCAGAGAAGCTACACAACTGACTTCATCTTTGGGTGTTTTTTGAGATTTACCTCTGGTTCCAGCTGAAACCTAAATTTTTTTTTATAAAACTTCTGATGTTGTCTAGCTACAACGGGGTTAAAAATAAAGCTGACTTTTATAACTCACGCCATTAAGTTGCTTCAAAGCCAAAAGTTGTGCATCAATATGGGCATGGCTGCTTCCAGTCTGCATTACCTCAGCTGATTTGAGTCACTGAATTGGACTGTGTTTGTGGCCTTAACACAAAAACACAGCCACCTCCATAGACCATAGTGCAGTAACTACTACATTTTTACACATGTACTTGTATTCATAGGGCTAATACACAAGTGAGTCATCTCCAAACTTGGCTTTAGTTTCATCTCAGCTACACTTGTGAAGTTTCATGACTGTATGACAGGGATGTCTAACTCATTTTACAGTGTGCACCACATACAGCTCACTTTAATCTTAAGCGGGCCAGGCCCAGTAAAACTCCCCTTTCTGTCACTTTGCAGACGTTTACCTGCATTTTTAATCCTGGTGAGAGCAAGAAGAGCAATTAAAACAGTATGTCATTTTTCTACATGACAGTAAAATGCTATTGTTGTAAATGAAAAAAGTTCCTGGTAACTAATTGCCCAGACTGCCCTGTAATTAGAAAACTGAAAGTTTTGGTCAATTAACAAAAAAATAAAAATACAGATTTTTTTTCTTTTTTACTGTGGACCCACTGCAGTGATTTTTGTCAGACCAATTCTGGCCCCTGGGCTTTATATTTGACACCCCTGCTGTATAGTTTCTTGCACCGTTGCTGTCAACAGACATCAATGCAGATAGATAGACACAAGCCCAAATACTCAAAACTGGCTTTGAGTTAAATTGGGTTTATGTGCAGCTGGGGCTGCTCTGTGCTTTGAGTAGCCAGTCAGATGAGAAAAAGCTACATAGATCCCAGTCAATTTCATTTCCATTCCTATGAAAGGTGAAAAAATACACAATGAAGGACCCAAGTATTAACCAATAACTTTAGAGTCTTATGACTTTCAGTGTTCATAAGTAATTAGGGTCTGCCCCAGTCTGAGTAATTTAATTTCCATCACCAGAAGGGGAACAGGAAGCTCCCTGCTGCACAGACTTATAATTTGGGCAGATTTAAAGAATATCTAAGGTGTGCACAACTCTCCGTGTGTACTTACACAAGTACAATCGGAGCCTTAGCCGGCAACAGAACAGGCCAAAGGAGAAACATTGAATGGTTTTATTAAAAGTCCAAAAGAAGCAGGAAAGTGAGGAAAATAGAGAAAGAAGTTGGAAAAGAAAAAGGTTTTGCTGTGACTTTGCTCAGCTGTTGCTTAATATTTACAGAATCTGCTGTCTAAACAAGCACTCAGCCTCAGCCTGGGATCCCACAGAGGAGTTTACACAAAGTATGTACTTCTGTGCTTCTAAGATCCCTTCATCACAGCCTCAGTCTATATACAGAGTCCTACTGCACCGAAGCGCATGAGCCATAAATGGCTCGCCAAAGCTGACCCATTAATTAACCAGCATGTTGTCTGAAGCAACTAAAGGCCCAAGTGACGACAATAAATATGACCTAATTTACAAGAAAGACATCAGTTAGATGCAAAACACATGGCTTTAAGTCGTTTAGCAAAAAATAATACAAAAAAAGGATATCCTGAACTTAGCTAGTGATTGTCTGTCAAAAAAAAAGACCCTCATGAACTAGTATTTATACACCAGCATGAAGAGTTGTGCTGCAAGGCATGGTAAAACAGGTTTGCAATGAACCCACATTTTTCTGCTTGATACCTGCAGCTGTGCACTAAAAAAAAAGAAAAAAAAGAGGAATACTTGGATTCATTTAGAAGCGTTCTGACTTGCACAGCGCAATGTTCAAAAGACTTATTGTCTTAGATTTTGATTTTAGTGAGTGATGTCAGTTTCCTTATGAAACACCCTCACATATGAAAGCATAAAAATGTGGGCATGCAGAATCGGAGCGACTTGCTCATCTAACTGAAAGTTCACGGGAGTACAAAGTGACTCGACCTAAAAACAGTGAACACTAATCATTTATTATATAACTCATCACTACCGTTTGTGATCTGTTAGCTGCGCTGAGAGTTGGGGCGCAGAGCACAACAACGGGAGGCTGTGAAAACAGAATAAACCAGCCAGTTAAAAATAGCTCCAAAGCTGGCCTTGAAGCTTTCCAGGCGTTGTCTAATTATTTTTAATGAGAATTCTGGTTCAGTTTTGTGTCTGCCGAACTCACAAAGCCACAGTAAAGGCCATTTGAATATTCTTTTCATGTTCGCTGCACTGAAGTTTAACCCAGCCGAAGACCCAGCGTAACTTTTTCTACTGAACTTAACTGTTACAGTTAACAAGGGATTAAAGCAAAGCTAAAGTAAAAAGGGAAATTCTTAGTTAATGAATTTTTCTTTGCATGTGTCAGCATTGTTTAACAAAGGAGAGCGACTTTGTGGTGCCCTGCCCAATGAACCTCCTGGTATAGAATTACTTGTTCACCCTGTTGTGTCCCTCTTCACTCTTCATTCAAGTTAATCACTGATTCTAAACTGGACATTGCTGTTTATATGAGAATGAATGATTTTATGCTTCTCTGAGTGAGCTGTGCAATGAACTGCCATTTCAATTAGCATTAGCCGGGATATGTTCCAGCCACCCTGCAAGCCTAGCTGGATAAGATCTGAGTAAATAAAACAGGTGGAGTCTACCCTAATTGGTTCAGTTAAATCAACGACTATTAGTGAATTTCATTGAATTTGTTTGCAAAGAGTCTTTTGAGCGCTCAAGGGTTATAAGTTTAGCTTAAAGAGTGACAAGCAGCTAGCATAACTGTCTGTAAAGTTTAATAAAGGGTTTCGAAAGTTAGTTGGCTGTTTTTTAAAAAGAAAAAAAAGGACTAATTCTGAAGGACTGCAGGTAAAACACAGCAGCCAGTAGCTCATTACTTAGCCCTAACTCCTCGCTTGGACAGCAGCTAGCTATAGATTCTACTCAGATGTACTGTAGATGATAGTGGATTCGTAATGCTTTCATATTGCTAGGTAAAACAATTTCATTAGTCGATAATAACACATAGGCTAGCCAATGATGACGCAGGTGAATAAAAGCTTTCTACGCTGACTGACGAAAGTGAACACTCTCTGTCTGTGTCTGCCATACAGCCACATTTGCCCTTGAGCAGGTTAGTGAACCTGTGACTGCCGCGTTGGAGGTTTTCCATTGCAGATGCAGGCTCATGGGAATCTGTGGCACTGTGTGAAAGGTAAAAGGTAAACTGGGGTTTACCAGGAACAGCAAACCTTTCAAGCCTTCCCTGAACTGTTGATCTGTTTTACTTTAGACGATAGGTAAAGTTTTAACATTGTACAGAGGAACTGTACCTGGTTCTCCTATCAAGTTAAGTAATAATAAAAGGTAGCAAGGGACTAAGTATTTTACTTAGTAACTGCTGCATAAAAAAATTCCTGAATCTGATATTCAAAAACCAGTTTATCTAGACTTGCATGTCCAGAGCAGCAGTAAACTGAAGAACACTTTTACGTGTCAAAATGTCACAGGAATCCTCATCAAATGTGTGCTTGAGCAGGACTTGCAATTTAGTTTTAGTTAGCTCTCTCTATATATTTGTGTCAAGCATACTATATGAGGATCTCAGGTACATTATGCAATTTAACATCAAACAAAACAGGAAACCCAACACACACACAAACACAAAAAAAGACAAAAGCCAAAAACATCATTGTGCCAACAATACTGAAGTAAACTGAACTAAATACTGAACTGACACACGTTCATGGAAAGTGTCCTACCATGGAGTGGCCCACAATAAATATAGGCAGGTCAGGGTGGCGAGACTTCATCAGGTCAATGTGCTGAAGGGAGTCTCTGATATAAATCTGAAAGTCCTTAATGGTCATCCTTTCACCTTCACTCTGGCCATGGCCAACTGTGGAAGTAAGAAGAATCAGGAAAATTTAACACATTATTTAAGCCCTTAAAAAACAAGAAAACGTCACATTTGTTTAGAAAAAAGTGGGTAAAGTAGCATGATACAAGGATTATTATAACCCTCCAGTGATGGCTTATAGCTGTTCAACAAGTTAAGTTAAACGCAAAACTGTTGAAATAAAAGAGAATAAATGAGAATAAAAGGCTAAGCACAGTGTTATGACTGTTGACATAATTTTATGTAAATTTACATGCAAATCTGTGTGTGCAGGTGCCTCTCCGCAATTGGTGCATCCAGGGGGACGGATTGTACTGATTGGCTAATGACCAAGAGGCAACATTTAAGAAGACACCGCCATGGATGGCCAGTTCATTCATCCTCGCCCAATCCCAACCGGCAGAGTGTATGTGTTACCTAATGTTCATTGCTACTGGAGCACGTAGTAGTGGTGGACTGCCTTTTTGGTTTGATCGCTTTTCTCCTGTTTTTGTTAGCAAGGGCGCAAGTCGTTGTTGTTTGGTTTAATTCTTTTGAATAGGTAAGTTTGATTTATCTTTGAGATAGACTTCCTTTTGTTTCTTTTGTTTGTTATTTAGGCCTTAGGTCCACCCCGAATTTATAATTTGCTCCCCTACCTTGTTTTACATTCGCTCATTGTAAATAAACCACCATCAACCTTGACTAATAGTGTGATGTGCTGCTTGGGGTCGGAAGAGGATGGATCACCCTTATGTTATGGTCTGGCCACACCTAGACGGGCCATAACAACAGGCATACTATAAAAATGTGTTATTATTTATTTCTAAACTTTCTAATGAGTGACTGCATCCACGTACAATCTAACTCAGGGGGATGCCGTCTGTTTGGTGATGAGCGAAGTAAAGAAAAGTAAGCAAAATGATAGAAAGGGAGAGGGGAAAAACGAGGAGAAGAAAAGGGACGAGTAGAAGAAAAGTATGGGGGAAATGAGATAAAGGGAAAAAATTATGTTTCAAGACAAAGGAGGAGGGAAAAAGGGCCAAAAAAGAAGATGAAAGCAAGAAAAGGCGAAGACAGAGACGATAGAAGTGTCTTTGACAGATGGAGAGGAGGGAAAATATCTGAATATGTATGTGCAGATACATATATTATATATGGGCTGTCCTCGGGCTTTCCGCAGCAATAACTGAGAGGTGAGGCCGGCTGCCATGGTAACCACCAACCCAATAACACTAGCTAATAAACATTCACATGTGCATCTCACACCTTCTCCTGCTCGCTCTGTAATGTTGAAAGTGTGTCAGTGTTTAGAAATGCCTTCTGCAAAAAAAACAAAACAAAAAAAAAACACCTTACAAAAAAGATGGGACGCATTCAAAAAAATGCATGCTTACTTTGAATTTCAACATGTTTTCAAGTAGACATGGAGAAGGGTTAACCACTTTTAAAAAGTTTGCAAAGTTTCTTTTAGAATAATTATTACTGTTGTAAAATTGCAGAGCATTGGTGGATTTCATTATCTACATAATAAATACATGTTTTGAAATTAAGATAATCAAGTCTCTGTATGCAAGAAAAAGGCTATGAACTATTACTGAGTGGCCACATCCAAGCATTGGTGATGGTATGGAGAAGTGTAGTTTTTTACTACTACACTTGGCCTGGCTAACCATAAATGCTGATCCTCTACAAAACGCATATAAGTTGGATTCTGGAGCACCACTGCCTAGCGATGCCTTCATTTCAGGTCAGCAGCTCCAACCTCCTGAGTAGATTTTGCTTGGGTTGACTGAAAATCACAAATCACCTCCCACACCTTAGTTTTCGCTTTAGCACAAGCCATGCTTGGCTTGATTTGCAAGTATCCTCTAGCCTTCTACAAATTCCAACCAACCAAGGTCAACAGGACTCTTTTTTTCAGCTGATTCGGAGATGGCCACAACTGCAGGCACATGCCATCTCACAGCTATAGCTCATCTGAGGTGTAAATCTATTCAGCTCAATGTCCACAGCCTCTTTCAGGATGCTGTTGAATCTCTGCTGAAGGTGGGAGTTAAAGATCTTTGGGATAGGAACCTCTGCCATGTGCTCCCAGCACATCCTCTAACAAAACGTTTGGCAGGCCAGACTTACCCGTTATCCTCCCCCACCACATGATCCAACTCACCACCAGGTGGTGGTCACCTGACAGCTCAGCTGCTCTCTTATCATGAATGTCAAGATACTTTTACAATATCCAAGTTCTGCAATATAGAAAACATCTTTTTCAGGAAAGGGTTTGTTTATTTCTGTAAGACAATGCCAAACCACATCACCACAGCACTGGTCCATAGCTGCTAAAGTGGCCTGAAAGAAGTCAAGATGTGCCACCCAATTTCTCAAAAAAAAAATAAAAAATCCTTTTTTCAACATCTGATGAGTTTATCTCTCTGTCCTTTTGTTTTTGATCATTCCATCTTCTTTGGAAAAGAGGTTGTACAAGAGCACGTCTTCACCCTCAGCGCTTTCCTGTTCATCAATGCAAAAGCAATCATCACTGTGTGCAAATCAATGTCCAATCACAGGTTCAGTGATGGAGTGACGCAAACTTGAGATCAATGCACAGTAAACCACCACAGTTATATTCTTTCAAGGGCTTCTCACCCCATTAAATATATATTTTCTGTTAGTACAGGTAATAACAGGTATTACTGGAAAACACACATATCCCCGTATACACCTAACCTTTTAGACAATTGATGGTTATGATATGACCATGACAATTTTCCAGGCAAATCATTTCATCACAAAAGTTGCAACAGATAAAAAGAAAACAACCCTCCCCCCAAAAAATTCCTACTCATCTTTCTGCTTCGAACAAATGCGCATGCCACATACAAAGACTTTAGAAACAGTTATGAATCAGAGGAGGGTGAAAATAATGAATGTCGGCACGGTATTTATAGAATAATTATGAATGATACCTAAAAACATTCAGAACTTCATTAAACTCAGTCGAGCTGAGGGAAATTTGAATAAGGAAAGTTTGAATCTGGGAATTTCTTTATCCTGTTGACCAAAGTCTTGACAAACAGAAACCTGCTTTGCTTCAATGACAGATGTGTTTATTTTTGATTTCCTGTGGAGGGATCCACCTCTGGTGTGTCACTGCTCTTTTTACCCACATCTCTGCAAGTCTCCATACAGGGAAGGAGACAAACTCTCACACATTTACTGAGAAACACAGCAGGCTTATAGACTCTCTGTGACCATAGCCAGTCAATAAGTATCTGAAAATGACTTGTTGCCTCAGTAATATGGTTTACAGCCTCATCGACTGCAAGTTCTAACCTGTGATTCATGCTGTGAATGAGTCAGGCTACGACTGAGCTTTTGAGTTTATTTTTTTTAGCATATCATAGTATCTGCATTTGCATTATGAGATGCAAAGTCAAAAAGCCGTGTAGAGCCTTTCTTCGGTGATGCCCCTTACCTAAATTATTTCCAGTAAGCATTACAGCCCCCAGAGCATGACAGATTAACAGATCTTACGCTCTCAGGAATCTAAGATCAGGATCAGTAATGTGGTTAAAAATCGACACTCACTAGTAATAAAGCAAAAAAGGATAAAAAGAACTACAAAGCTTATTATTAATATAAGCTAGCTACCTGGTAATTATCAGAAACTATCAAAGAAACAACAGTCATCTGCAGCTTCATCTGTAAATATTGTTAGCTGGTAAAGATGCAGCCTGTTCCAGATAGAAAAAAGAAGAACAAAAGCACCAGTCAATGCAGGTTGTGAATGAATGAAAGCCTTACTGATCTATAATTAGAAAGAAAACACAAGAGACAAAAAAAAGGAGAAAGAGTGAAAGATCTCATCTGCGAACTCTATCAAGAGCTGCCCAAGGCGCTGTGTGTGTGTAAATGTGGAAGAAATGGATGAAAAACTGGAGTCTACAGGGAGTTGTTCCAGTTCAGTATTTTCCATTTAACAGTGTGACATTTTACTGCGAGACAGTGAACAAACTGCTCCTCTGCGAGCAGCCTCGGCCGTCCTTATCATTCACTCTGGTTTATTATCTGTCAGCTCTTTATTAGGATCTTCACCTCCGTAAATATTTTCACATTCCTGCCGCTGAGACTTTTTTGTCATCTCATTCTCACTCCTTTTGTTGTTATTGTAGAGTTTTATTGAGTGCACAGACTGCTGTTGAATGGCAACTGCTGCACAGTCGCATGGATTCAAACGTCCCTGCTGTATTTAGCCTAAGAGCACATTGTTCTGTGCTGATGGAGGCATCGGGACAGACATTTCCCTTTATCTAATTACTACTGACTAACAATCCATTACCTAATTACTATTGACTTAAAAGCTAACACTCTGTGTCCTTCTCTTTCTACCCAAACCTTTCATTTGAAAGAATCTTACATTTTCTTTTTTAAGTGGACACATTGAGCGTGTAGTGACTAGATTTTGCTTTTTAAAATATATCAAGTGCATATGAGGTGAAGTCAGTCCCATTTGAGAACTGCTCCCAGATTGTCCAATCCATCCGACTTGCATTTCTCTGAGCTTATCTTGTCTTTATTAGTGCTGGCATGGATTTCTGGTTTCTAGTTTTGCATAGCATAACTACGACTTCAAATATAAGTATTTACACTGGGAGCAATGTCAGAGAGGAAGAACTGGCCCAAAGTGATGCTGGGCTGATTTTTTGTTTTGTTTTTGTTGAGGAACTTCACTGTAATATCTGTCAACGGATCAAGGGTGGAAACATGACAAAAATGTTCAAATGTGTTGATCAGGAACATCCCAAAAGCCCAAAAGCTATCCCTGGTTGCCTTAGTTCTCCTTAGTGATTTTCTGTCCCAGTTGTTTTGCATGCAAACAACTACTAAACGCGAAGACAGCCATGATTGTAAGTCTAAATGCACGGAAGCAAAAACAGCGCTGTAATATGCGTGCTTGTCACTCACCGTGGTCATGTGCAAATACCAGGAAGGACAGTTCTTTCAGTTTCTGTGCCATCTCATCATATGGGCCACAATGTTCCCCAGCTCCATGGGCAATAAATACCAGAGCCCTGAGGAGAAAAAGAAGTACAAAATATAATTGAGCTCTTAACAAACACAGACCTTGATCCCATTTTTTCTGCAGAAGCATTCTTCTTAGATTTCCTGATAAACTCCTGCACTGACCACTTAATACGGGGTTAGAGCAGAAATGTTCGTGGCTGGAAAAGCACCATCTGCTTGTAAACTAAAAGAAACTTACTAGAAGTAGAATTTAATTCACACATCTGTGAATTACTTACTTGACTGGACATGCATCAATGTGTTTGTGTACGTGTGTGTGTGCGGACACTGGAAAAAATGGCAGATGAAGAATGGCAGAAAAAGACTGTCTGAGAGTAAGGCAGCCTGTGTTTTCAGAGATAACATCTATCGTCCATCTGCCTGCATGCCTGCCTCAACCAGCCCCTTCCTCTTTAACTCAAAACAGAATCATAGGAGTCCAGTAAAACAAAGAGGGAACAATTACAGCCCATCCGATTTAATCTGTTTCTTTACTTGCTGATTATCTATTCTGAGCAGGAGACAAGTTGGAACCTGTTCTAACTGACAATGGGAAAGAAATAAGGTACACACTGCACATGTGTCTAGTCCATCACAAGGATAACATAGAGAGAAAAGATTCATTAGCTGCAGAAGTTACACAATTGACAAGTATTTCTACTGCATCCCTGCACACTGTCAGTGATGCACAACATGTTTTCAGACCAACGTGCTGTTCTTCAAGCATGTCGAGATTCAGTGCCTTGCTTAACACTTCCCTAAAAATAACAAAGCATCATTTTCTTCTTCTTCTTCTTCTTCAAAAAATACCACCGAATTAGACCATTTTATATTTCAAACATTAAAGGTACTTTGTGACAAGGGGCTATTAGTTCCTGTTTACTCAGAAAGGGATATCTTTTGCTAATTAACAGTCTAGTCTTCTCCTGTCAGACAAGTTTCTTTTAAAAGGTTTTGCCTCTGCTATCGGTGCATATTAAGCAGCGGAGCGGCACCGAAATGCTCAAGCGTTTTTTTTTTCTTCCCCCCTCTAAGCAGCAGCAGTAGCAGCAACACTGAGAAGGCTGTGAAAGCTTCAATCAGCAGCAGACAATTAGTCCAAATGTATTCAGAGGGAGGGAAAAAAGAAATCAAGTGAAACAGGAGGAAAGGGACTAAAAGTGTGAAGCAAGCTGAGGGGTGGATGCAGAGGAGTATAATAGAAGATGTTCATCAGGCTTCATTAGCAAATTTCGCTAACAGCTCTTTTCCTCTTTTTTTTTTGGTGAGAGCCGTCGCTTCGGGCTGCATCTTCCTCGGCACGCAAAACAAGCATGTGTGTGAATGAGCATCTTTGTATGAGGACAATATTGTGTAGCACACATGCCAAGGGGCAGCAGGGGATTATTGGGGCCAGTCTAAGTTCACTGTAAAGACAACTGCATGGTGAACAATAGGACACACACCCTCACATACCTTATAATTTTTTTCCACTCTCTCACAGTTTTTTCCGTCTTTCTCATCCTTCAGTGAATTTTAGGTTAATGGGGCTTTATCTATGTAGCTACTGTCTGCTGACAGCTAACAGTAAGAAATGTAAGGATTCAACTGAATCTTAACATATGTTTATATTCATTCAACAACAGGAATCTCCAGAAAAGTCATTTTCAGAAATATTCAGGCCTCAGTTGGCTCAGCCTTGCAAAGCAGACTATTTCACTTTGCTGAAAGTCTTGTGGTAAGAGTCAAGAGGAGTTCAATTGAATCAATTACTTGCAAATAGTTTAGAAGACTGTGGAATTCTGACATTTGACTCTTTGTGAAATACAAACCTTACCTTTAACTGGGAGGATGAGTTTTAGCTACAGAAGAAGAACAATGGGAGCTTCAAAATATCAAATGTTGGTCACGTGTCCTACCAGACACGGATGACTGGTTTAGACGATATCTGGATTTTACACTTTAAACTCTTACAACTACACCAACCATTCAAGTTACAAGTGTATATTGCAAGTCTGAGAAGACATACATACAATATACAACTCTGAGCTTGGAGTTTTCACTGCAGGCCTGTGAAAAACTACATCCCAAGATTCAGTAGCTTGTGGAACCACCTTTAACAGCCTCATAGGCAACTGTTTTCTGTAAAAAACAGCTTTATCACTCTTGTTACATTTTGTCCCGCTCTCCTTTGTAATGTTGCTTCAGTTCATTGAGATTTACAGGTATTCATTTATACACAGTTCTCTTCTGGTCCTGCTACAGCATCTCAGTATGGACCTTGATTGGTCCAGTGCAACTTTGATTCTTTTCTTTTTCAGCCAATATTTTGTACGTTTGCTGCTGTGTTTGCGATCATTGTCCTGTTGTATGGCCCAGTTTGGGTCAACCTTTAGTTATCAACAGATGGGCTCACATTTAACTCTAGAATACTTCGGTAGGGAGGAGCTCACAGTCAATTCAGTGATTGCAAGTTGCCCACCTGCTGCAGCTGCAAAACAGGCCCAAATCATCCACCCTCCACCACCATCCTTGACAGTTGGTATGAGTCGTTTGCGCACAAATGCTATGTTTAATTGTTTGCCAAACATGGTGCATTGGCCAAACATCTCCACTTTGGTCTTGTCTGTCCACATGAAAGAAGTCTGTTGCAGTTCTGTATTATGTGGAATTAATGACATTTAGAATTGGAGGTTTTTCTCTTGATGTCTTGAAAGCCGGAGCAGCTGCAAATGAACTCTAAGTTGTATCCTGGTGTGGCTCATTACACTTGCATGATGAATCTTTTGCATAATGAATTAAAGCTCGGATTATTTCATACATGAAGCTAAAATACTTAAATAATACGAAAAAGACTTTTCTCACCCCTTCTCATTATTTCTCTTTACTCTGTCTTTTCTCTCATGGGAACCAGAGACCCACTTGCCTCTCACACAGTTTTAGCTGCTGGAACAGCATGGCTTATAACCAGCCTTATTAAAACACTCATGCCTCCCACTGGCTCTACTCAGAGCTACTCTAAACAACCGCAGGCCTAAACAAAACCAAGGAGCTAATCCCCTTAACACAATACTGATGGACTATAAGCAAGATTATAGAACCTACCAGCAGAGCTCAAATTCTCCGGTTCAAATGCAAAGTTAAATAATTTCTGGCATTTTGATGCTCGCAAACAGGAAAACAGAGGAAACATAAGTCCTTGTACATTTTCCCACAGGATTTGTCATGCTTTCTAGATGTAGGCATTTAAACATGTCACAGAGCTTAATCTGAGAAACCTTCACAACGATGAAATGTCATTGGATTAAAAATAAATGCACAATACAAGTACTATATGGGGTTTGCAGTTGGTGGTCTACATACACAGCATGCCTTTTGCACAGCACGAAATTATTTTCATTGCAACAGGTGATTGGAAGAAATCCAGGACCCAAAGCACCTTGCACTCCTATACCCGTTCTTTAACTCTGCAGCATGAAATACAGTGGTAGAAGACACACATGACACACAAAGACTGCATTGTAACAACTCTGCTCAATTCAAGACATTTCAGACCTTCAGACTTTCGTATGAGTCAGTAACTTCCAAGGTGACAGGAAGATTTTATGCAATCGGAGCAAAACAAAGTGGATATGACAGAGAAGAACAATGTGACAGGCGGAAAATGACAAGGAGGTTTGGAGAGAGAGAAACTGTGACAAACCGCTATGGAAAGCTACGCTAGAAATGGTGGTGTTATTATAGAAGGTGTGCAAGGGTGTGCTTGACAGTAAAAAACACACATGCAAACAGACAAGAGAGCGACTGCTGTGTGATGGAAAGAAATGGAGGCAGACAGACTGCAGGCAGTCTCATCAGAAACCCAGTAAACATGGTTGAGACAGCAATGTTATCTCCGGGGTGAAAACTGGTGGCAGTGTGATGGCAAAACCCTGCAAAGTGAACGTACTATAGTGGTACACCCAAGCTTTTCTTTTCTGATTTAATTTTTATTTTATTTATTTAATACCAAATCAATTTTCAGTACAAGGCTAATTTTGCTAAGGACCAGATATCCACACAAAGGCCTCCCATGTACACATACTAGTATTACCAGAGCCTTGAAAAGGCTCTTTCACATATCCAAATGTCATTGTGTCTCATCTTGCATTGTGGACCACACCCATGGCTCCTGATGTCAAGATTATAGAGCTGTTTTGGGCTGAAGACTGGATGGACTTTTCCACCAAAACTAAATATTGAGGAGAGACGGTCAACGGTTATTGTCAAGATGTTTACCGGGAAAGTTTACACCACAAATGAAAACTCAAACCAGAAAAACTGACTAAATATTTAAAGTCTTTAGATAAATAACACTCTTCTGCACAGTGAAACATTTCAAATAAAAAAACGATCAGTTCAACTTGCTGTTGAAATGCCAAAAAAATGGTATTAATTTAATGTCAAACAGCCCGTTGTTTGTGAAAGGTTTAAAAATGAAATGTCACAGTACATTTGCCAGCTGTCCACTTTCAAGCAGAAGGACGTCAGCTCAGCCATGAGATGCACATGTAAAGCAGGGCTTCATATCAAAAGATAAATGAAGTGACCTGGTCTGCACAGTCAGCGTCCAGTGCAAAAACGTCGTGAGAGGAACGACGTTACCATGCATGTGTTACAGGCAGCGAGTGTAAAATGTCTTCACATTAACACGTTAACCTGTTCCTCTGCCTCACAACCTCATGCAGTAAGCAGGAATGCAGAAGTAACAATGTCAGATGAACCACAATTGTTTCACCTTCCACTAATCGTGTTACTTTTAAACTGAGTGAAGCGTAACAGTTTAGATTGATGAGCCTTTGCATGCAGGTGGATTAACCGTTAGAGAAACATAAAGAAATTATTTTGGTAATCACCAATACTAATTCAGGACAGCTGTAGCTTAACCTTTGGTGGTTTAATAACTTTGATAAGCAAAAGAGTTTGACTTTTAATATTGATGCATAATGTAAAAACACTGATTGCTGGAACATTTCGTCATTGGCACAGATAGTGTTAACGATGGATTCAGCCCCCCTCGTCAGCATCGTGGACACAAGTATTGCACACAAAAGCATTTTTCCCTACTGTGCAACTTTTCGCTTTAAAATAACCCCAAATGAGGTTGGCCAGGCCAAGTGTGGTGACCAACTTCCAGTCGGTCAACATACTTGGCCCAGCCGTAATTTGATTTTAGCCACATACTTTGAATTGTTAACAAGCTGGAATATTCCCCTCCTGTAAGGTTTCTGGAGACTGTGGGAGTCAGTCAGTCCCTATTTTGGTTTATCCACAGGCTCCCATGGTGCTGCCTATAAATGTAAATAGCCATTACATTATCACACTCCCACCTCTTAAGCATTTACTGTGTCAGTCCTGGAGCTTCACACCAAACACGCTGGATGCCATCTGAGCTGAAGAAATCTACATTGATCCAAATTGACCACAAAAAAAAACTGTGCTATTAAGACTTTTACATCTTCACATTTACATGGATACGTTGAGCTGCCACAAAATTCTCCTGTGCCAAGACTGAAGCACTCTCCCAGAGTTTTATGGGGCTTGACTGTTCATGAAGTGCATCATTTTAACAGCAGAGCCACACACGTTGTTCTGTGATAAACTGCACTGTACTTATTTTTTACTTCCTGACCGCAGCAGCTGGATTGTGACCGATTCTTATTTTGTCGCTGTTCTGTCGCTATCCTTCAACATCTTTTTTTCCAGATTTTTCATTTAGTAGAAATGATTTTCCTTTCCAAACGCAGACGTGCAGATTGACCAAGAACCCTGGAAATCAAGACCTGCATATGTCTGAAATATGAACCTATTACAGTTTTGAATAATTTGACATTAAAGCCAAATTGCACAGGTATGTACTTACACCTGTTGCATATTTGTTCATGTTTCTAATTCAATCCAATGGTGACGTAATGCTATAGCACCTAATTTAATCTTACTGCATTTTAATATGATGATTTTTTATCGCTACTTACTTGCAATGCATCACTGTTATCACAAGTGTTACCAAATTACCTATCTTAACCACCTGAAGTATCTAAATGCCTATTTTTGCCTTCAATTGGAAAACCCATGACTCAACTTATTTTAATGTAAAGGCTGCTGGAGGTGATAATTATGCAAAAATTATTACTTACTGTTCAGTAGCTTATGTAGAGTCAGTTCTTTTTTTTTCTCTTTTGTATATTAATTTACAGTAAATTATCCCAGCTGGCACCTGGAATCGCCCACTTGGGAAATTTCACATGGTGCTCGTATTTTATACTCAGTTACTCAGCTTAATTTCCCCCCAAGCTCCGACACAAAAAGAATTACTATGCAGTGCAGCTTTTGTCTCCATACAGTATCTGTGTCATGTATCAAGGATACAGTGGAAACGAGCAGAGAGGAAATTAAAGAGGCTGACACCAGAGACATGAAAACACAAAGAAGCTTGTATAGAGTTTATCAGCAAGAAAGGCTGATAAGACCATGGCCTGTTTACACAACCTGCGCATACACCGATCAGGCATCACATTATAACCACTGACAGGTGAAGTGAATAGTCATTACTATCTTTTTTATTATGGCACCAGTTAGCAGATGGGATATATTAGGAGACAGGTAAGAGTAAGGATTTAGGAAAGTTTGACAAGAGACAAACTGTGATGGCCAGACGACTGGGTCAGAGCATCTCCACAACTGCAGCTTTTGTAGGGCGTTCCCGGTCTGCAGTGGTCAGTATCTATCAAAAGTGGTCCATGAAGGAACAGTGATGAACCATCGACAGTGTCATGGGCAGCCAAGGCTGACTGATGCATGTGGGGAGCAAAGGCTGGCCCATGTGGTCCAATCCAACGCATGAGCTACTGTAGCTCAAATTTTTGGAAAAATGTAATGCTGGTTCTCATAAAAGGTCATAATGTGATGTCTGATCTGCGTACGTGTGCATATTTGTGTGCTGTATTCTGTAAAAATACAGGTGTACAGTGTGAGTGTATGTGTGTGTGTGTGTGTGGTATACTAGTGTCCATCTGAGTACTGGAAGATCTGTCATTCATTGTTTGTATCCAAGTAGTCCACCCGTCGACTTTTCACCTACTTCCTGCCTCTAGTGAAAGAACTTTCAAAACCCTTTGACCTTTCATCTAATCCTAATGCAAATAACAAGCATTGAGAAAAATACAGAAATATGTCGATACTTTGAGTTGTATGATAAAAAATAAAACCAGCTAACAGCTTGTGAAGATAAAAAATCTATACTGTGCATCTACATTCTTCACGCACCATTAAATGAAATGGCAACACCACAGTGAAGGTCACAGAAGCTTGATTAGCCTAAGAATGAAAATGTCTTATTTAGTACAAGTTGAAAATGAAATAAGATATAAAAACTGATAATGTCTCTAACAGTAGTCAATGTTTACCAAACTAGTTATTGTTTCACTTTGGAAAATGTTGAACAACAGCAAAGCCACCCTAGAATCAACCCAAGTTTTGTACATGTCCAACAGTCAGAGCGTGTGGCTATTGCTCAAAGCAGGATCGTCCTGTTAAATAAACAGCAATCAGTTATTTGTGGAAGCTTGATTCTGTACAAGCTCTACAAATGTGTGTGGTGCTGTCTGCCTGGTAAACACCTGCCTGGACAGGCTTTCAGGAGCTGAAGTTTCCCGTGCGCACATTTGCTTTCCAACCGTGCGCTCCGTTTCTGCTTCATTGCTAAACAAACATCGTATGCAATAAACGACATGGCCCTCACAGATATGGGTCACTAATTGTTGGCCTGCCGCCATGGTTGCAACACCTCTATTCATAACTTTAGTGATGTTAACAGCCGTGGTAAAGGTAGCTGTGAGGTTTGCCTTTATGAAATTCAAATATTTTTTTATCATCTAATTCACTGGCAAAAATGTGATAAATAAAATAATAAGCTGTAGTCCTATATGATCACATAATGTCATTATCATGGCTACACTCTATTCATAACCACACAAACCTTTGACTGTTTTTAATAAACAGTCGAAAGGAAAACACCTTGTCTGGAGATTTCTTTGATCATCAGAGCTTATCTCTACACGAGGTGCTGCTGAGGACGACATGAAACTATTCCTATCACAAAAATAAAAAAGGTAAAGATAAAGACCCCAGCTGCTGCTTTCATGAACAGTCTATTAACCTATTACACATTCAGCTTTCTCCTAGCTACAGTATATACCAGTTCAGATATAATTCTGCTTAGTCTTCCTGTTTCCTATTGAGGAAAAGAACTGTAAGCCATTTTTAATAACACATGAACACATAATATGCTTAAAAAGTTTCTGGCTAAGCTGCATTTACAAGGACTTCACAAATTGGACACACTGTGTCACTTTGTGTTAAGTTACTAATCTGATTACTGCAGTGAGTGGGTAGCTGTGAGCCTGTGGATCCATCATCCAGACTACAGAAAAGTCATTGTGAAACATGTAAAAACAGGAGAGAATTTCTTAAGCGTAGGCCGTACGACAGACAAAAGGCTGAGTGCCGCTTTGTTCTCAGCAGTTGTACCTTTACTGTCCAACTTTGATTTTACAATGAGAGATTTACGCTAAGTTTTGGGAGATGCTACTTGCTGCTCTGAACTAACAGAAATGACGTTAGGGTATCTCGAAGAACACACGCACGATAGGTCCAGACAGTTAAGTTAAAGTGTGCTCCTGGTAATCTATTCAGTTCACCAAATCACAACAATAATGCAGTAACTGCATCACTGCAAGCTGCTTTACAATTTCAAGGTAAAGAACCTAAAGTAACACAGACGACCACCTGTGATCACATAAAACTAATAACCTACCTTGTCTAGCGTACAGGAGCCGCTGTCTCAAATAAAAGAATTTTATAAGTCTGGGTTTCACTGAACAGTATAAGCATCCTGTAACAATTTTTAAGGCAGCTTCTGGGGTTTTCCTCACTTTACATTGTTAATAAACTGCTGGTTATATATGAGGAGGCTGTAAAACGTTGCACACAAACACCAAGAAAAATAACTGAATTCAGCTATATAACTACGCATTATGGCATCAGTCTTTAAATAAGAGTTGGGCAACACACATTACATCATTACACTGACTGTTGCATGTCTCCCTGTTACCATCCCTGCATGCAGTTTTAGCGTGCTCATTGGCTGGCCCTCCAGTGAGAAAGCTCTTATATAAGCCAGGCAAAGCTCTGCTCTAAAAGCGTTACAGAGGACTCTGCAGCTATTTTAATTCTGCAGTGATTCAGCTTTTAAGTTCTCTTACATATGATTAGGAGGATGACTCGTCAGCTGAGGTGATAGACCACTGAAATTAATTTTGTTATTTGCGTATTTTTGACACTGTGGACATTGGGGACGGCAGTCAACAATCATACTGCGTATTTTCAAAAACTCTTTTGACAAGGTGGCTCGGGTGGCTTGTCCACCAGTCAGACAGTTGGCTGTTCTATGGCTCTACTTGGGCAGTGACCTTGGACAAGACACTAAAGTCAAATAAACACATCTAGCATGTGCAGCACTAAAGTATAAACCTAGTCCAGATACCGCATTTACAAGCCTTTCAGTATTTTGGAGTGATTTGGGTGTTTTCATGTGACTACAGTGGCACGGTGAGCAATAACGAGCAGTAATGTTTGTCCCACTTGCTGTGCGCAATCTGGTACATTTATGTTTTAGCAAAAGCTAAAATATATAGAGCTAGCTAGGCTTTGCTACTTACATATATGGCTATAAACACACAAAATATGTATGTGTACAGAGTAAACATGCATACATTCACACATGCTGTGGTAAACTATAAGACAGAGTTTATGGAGCAAATACACAATTTTACAGCAAAGGCATAGAAACGATATGAGTTAATGAGTCCCTTGAGATGTGTGTGGGTTAGACGTAATAACTTGATTCCAGATGTTTGGTGGTACTTCCGCATCTCCCTTCTCGTGCTCTTGCCCAGCATGTGACAGTGTGGTTTGTAAGTGAATGTGACATCTGTGGTCTAATTCATGCCACATGTGCAGTGTTTGAAGTGTTTGAGTGATAGCGAAAGGGCCTCGACAGCGGACTGTGGAAAGTTTCGCTATTGAACTAGTCAGTGTATTTTTTTTTTTAAAAACTCGACCCATTAATCAACTGGCTCTGCTGTCTGATGTCTTTTTGGCTAAGAGGCAGGAGTGCCATTTACACTCTTTCACACACCAGAATGCCGGATGAGTCAGGATTTGAGGCCTTTCGCACATGAACTATGATGCCGTTCACTGTTGCTGAGAAGGCGAAAGGAAACAACCTTAAAAACTCAAGCGCCTGTGAATACGGGGTGGACAAATGCTGATGCTGTAAAAACAGTAATTCCTCCTGCTGGGACAGGTTTTGAAAAGGAGCTGTAGTCTGGAGGAACTCTCTCATCTCATTCATCGGTTCTCTCTTGTGTCCCTATGAGCAGCTGTGCTCAGATGGAAGACATACTCGGCTCCATATGAGGTTCCTTATACAGCCGTGTACATGTAATCTCTTTAGGGTTTTACATTTGTGTCGAGGGCTTCTTCTTTACAAAAAGGCGTTTGATGTTGTCAAATGAGGTGTCTATGAGGAGAGATAACTGTGTGATATTTTAGCTTTGTTTAAAAAAGAGCAGCTTTCCAGGTTTATATATAAATTCAAACCAACTGATCCTGGACCTGTTTTTTGTGTGTGTGTGTGTGTGTGTGTGTGTGTTAATGAATGTCACCATGGCCCAGTGTTTGTCAAATGGTGCATCTGGTCGCCCCATTATGAGGAGATTAACACAATTAAAATGTCTCTGAGCATGGGTCAGACAAAGAGACTCATCCATGCAGATTTACTGCACACAGCCTGTTTTTAATCTTGGACGCTTTTCAGCGATGTTAGGCCTCATATCATATCTGCAAGTACGTGTTCCGTGCTATGGTCGAAGACGGCAAATTGTGATTGTAGAGTTCTTTAACCTGTTCAACCAGTGGCACAGCTCCTTCTGGGAGGCAGTTTTAAAGTGAAACTTGAGTGCACTTCTCATTTATATACATAAATGAACTCAAACTGTGTGCACTGGTACGGGCTGTTGGCTTTTACACTGAACTGAACAAACTCTGTAACTGTAGCTGAATGGTGGACTGCGCGCATGTCTAAAAATTAAGCTCAAAATGTCATCACGTGACTCACAGGAGCGCAATCATGTGAACACAATTACTGGTAACATATTTTTATTTTTTATTTTAATTTGCAGCCTCTGCAGACCTACAGATTATTGGCTAACAAATGGAGACATGGAGAGTGAACACAGCCACACATTTAGTTCCCGTTTCACTGACCTTGGCTGACCGACGGGTTCCCAGTAGCGGCAGAACAGGTACAGTCCGTCTGCGTTGACGATGTGCGGCAGGTCAGCGTAGGGGACTCCCTGCGGACTTCGCCGCGGAGTAGCTCCCGGCATGGAGGAGTCTGTAACAGAGACACGGAGCAGCGATGACAACACGTCGCTGCCGTAGAGGTAGCAGCTGAACCCGGCGACGAGCAGGCAGGACGCGGCGGTCGCAGCGTTCATTGTTGTTTTTGTTGTTTATTTACTGTAAGCACGCGGCGGCGGTCGCGGTGTGTGCAAGGTATTATTAAGGTGCCGTTGCGGATTCTAAGCAGCGCGCGCGCACAGGCACGCACACACAAACACACACACACAAGCAGAGACTCGAGCGTCCGGCGTTACGTCACGAGACCATATGGGCTCTCTCTCGCTCTCTCTCCACGTGCACTCTCTTACTTTAACCCTCCTCTCTCTAATTTAGTTGAGACACACTGCGCCTGCGATGTCACACAACTGCGTTACTACACTGTCGTGCACGAAAACGCGATGATAAAAAGCGCGAGAAAGCTCTGATGAAATATTAATGAATGTTTACTTGTTTAGTTTCCACAGGTTATAAATTATGAGGCAAAGTTGGAGAGGCAAGGCTGAGGTGGTTTTGGCACGTGGAGAGAGAGATGGCGAATATGCTGGACAAAGGGTGTCAAAGACGGAGGTGCCATGTAAGGAGAAAAAAGAGAGAAAGACCACAAAGGAGACTGATGGATGTAGTGAAGGAGGGAGAGGGTTGGTGTGACAGTGGGGGATGCTGGTGATGGGGTTAGATGCAGGCAGGTGATTCGCTGTGGCGACCCCTAAAGGGAGCAGCCGGAAGAAGAATGAGATTTTCACAAGTTCTAAACTGTATAAACTGGATTAGTTACGCTGTAAATGCCGCAAGAAAAAATCAAAATAAAAAAAAAGAGGGATATACTTTGCCAGTTATTTTACCTTTTCTACTTACAACTCTTAGAGTAGCCCACTTCTTTCTTCTACACAAAGCCCTTCCTCCTTTTCTCGTTCCCCCTTCTCTCTCTCTCAATCTCTCTCTCTCTCTTCCTTCATGTCTTCTATCATCGATGAGCCTTTTTTTTTATTTTTTAGCTTTACTAGGTCTATCTGGATACACTCTGTGTCTGTCTACATAGTATTGATGGTTTACAACGAAAAGGGCGTAAGGGTGTAACACTTGGCAAATCACCTGAGACCAAAATAGCTCTGGTGTGAAGCAGTTTTCTGACTGCTTCACACCAGAGCGTCGTCTCTTTTAGGTTTGGTGAGCTGCAACCCAACCTTTTATTTATTTATAGCTTTAATTAAAGGTAAAAATTACTCAGCCACAGTGTGAGTAAACTCTGTAGCTACTTCCGCTCTACATTTCCATTCTTAATTTAGATTCTATACCAGTAGTCAGTGATGTTCCACCACGCCGGACATCCATATTCGGGTGTAAGACAATAGATTTTGATTGATTGTTTTCCCTCAGCAATACCCTCCGTGTTTGTTTTCTTACCCGTTTTTGTGCAGGGAAACGTGGCTCGCGTCAGGTGCTTTTGACAGGATCATAGAAGGGCAAATAACTCAGTGAGTAACAGTATTCATGTGCCGCACACAGGCGGAAATAAGCTTGCGTTCGTGCGGACTGATCATTACTGGAACACATTGTGTGCGCAAAACCCCCGTTTTGTTTTCATTTTGTGCTGCAATCAAACATTCTCTCCGTGTGCCAATAAATACTTGAAAAAACGAAGATGGGCGACGACGGGACATCATTTGCGTGCCCTCAGTAAAGAGAGCAAATGATTCCTGTTACCTACTAGCTTTTAATTAATCGATTCCTCTGCTATGCGCAGCGTATCGATACCAGTGCCCGGCAGTGGATCTGTGCGCTGCAATAGTAACACTCACATTTATGATGAAATGATGAATGAAAGCCTGAAATGATATTAGATGCGCATAAACCTACCATAAAACAAGTTTCACTGGTTAAAGCCATAACATTATGCCGATGCTGGAGAAATACAGTAGAAGGGTCCAGTATTGTCCCGCACTGTAATCCCCCATATGCAGAAGTATTCAAAGAATATTCTAAGAATATGAGGCGTTCACGGGGGAACTGACCTGTTCAGGAGCGTCTGCAGAGAAGTTTTAGCTATAATCTCTCTCTTGCCCTCCTTGCCTCTCGCTTCGACGCTCTCCTCTCGCCGCCCGTCAAGAGAAGAATGCAATCGGCGGCGTTTGGGGGAGAAACTAAAGTATTCACACACACACACACACACACACACACACACACCCTCTCTCTCTCATACAAACACACGCACATAGAGCCAATAATTACACATACATTTTCCCCAAAGGCGGAGATGCACACTTCCTATTTAGCCTCATTTAGCACACACTATTTAAATAACCCAGCCCAAGTGGAACATACCAGACCCATTAATATTTATGTATTAATAGTACCATTGGCATTTCACCCCCCTCTCTCCCTCTTTTTTTTTTTTTTTTTTGGAATAGAGT
>VUQR01024489.1:3017-19757 GCA_015108515.1 Hemichromis elongatus
GGGGGGAGGTTGTGATTTATTAGTGCAGTTTAAAAAGTATTTCATTGACACACATTTGACTTAACTGCCAAGAAGCAAGTTGTAAAGTATTAAGGACTGGCACTTAATAATTCTGCACTGGCAGCAGCAGTTTGGCTGATGCACTTATAAAAAGGACTCAAGAATATTTAAAGAATTTGTTTTGCCAGCTGCTATGTTTCCTTTACAAAGCCTGCTCTCTGTCTCTCTGGGACTTCTGGTTTATATAAACTACCCATGATGACATCCACCAACTGGCTACCATAACTCTGGATGCTGTGTGTTTGGTATCTTTGTGGGAAACAGTTTTACTAGTCATCGCATCAAGCATGATGGAGTTAAATACGCCGTTGGTGGACAGCTGTGATGTGACTAATGTGCTCCTGACTGTAAAATGTTACACTATAATTGCGTCTTTGACTAGGTGTTAAAATGTGGCTAAGCATTTCTCATTTACAGCTTTCTCTCAGTTCTTCTTAATTGTAGTTTCCCAGATCAGTGCGGGGTGTTATATGGGCTCAGACAATCTTGGAAAACCTGCAAAAATCCTAGAATTTAACAGTAGTGTTTTACACGAGTACTTAAAAAAAAACATGATTTAATTTTTTATATCTGATTTAATGCTTTGGTTGTTGTTGTTTTTACATCCTGTGTTGCTCTATTATACTAACAGGCACTGGTAATAGGTAGGGCTGCTTCTTCACTACTAATTTGATCGTTCTTCTCATTGCATTATTTACTCATTAACTATATATGCATTAATTTAACTTAACTGCCCTTTAAATTTCCTTGAACCTTAAATGTTGTGTATTTTCAATTTTTAAGTGAGTAAATTTTAACTAAACTAAACATGTAATACGGTGACAAAGGCCAGAAGCCATTGCTATAAAGAAATGAGGTGAAAAGATGTAGGTTTGACCAAAAAATAAATAAATAATAGCCTCATATTAATAAATACTCAATATGGAATTAAGATCCTCATTTGCAGCTGTACTGTCACAGCTCTCTCATCCTCCTCTAGTTAGCTCACAACTTAACAGCACTGCTGCTGGATGCTGGCGCACAGGAATCTCAAGCTTCTGTTTGAACAACAGTGAAGTATTAAACTGTTATTAGAAATTTTAACCTGGCCTGTGCACACTTTATCCATTTAACTGTTAGCAATTACCCAATAGCCACATTAGCCATCTGTTATCATCGGGGATGGAATATTAAGCTGTGATCGTGCAGATTACGGACACATGAAGAATCTGGAGGGTTGCTTGTTGTGCAGAGCAGCGAGAAAATCAAAGTAGAAATAACGAGTGAAATCCAGAGTAGAGTTCAGTCTTTCACAGTGAACATAACATAAGTAACACCACACTTTAGATGTTAGGTATTGTGTTGTTTTCTGTAACTTTTTTTCAGAAATGTTCTGTGCAGGAAAACCCGCGTAGTCAAAGACAAACTTGGCTTAGTATCTGTGAAATGTGTTGAGTAGTGTTCACAGTGTAAATTCTTAAGTGTAGTAGTCACTGAACCAAAACTGCTGCTTTCTTGGTGCCATGTCATTTGAGATCTGATCACCGAGTGTCTGGGAATTGCTGGACCTTTTTGTGGGTGTCTGAGCACCAACATTCCTGGAAAGCCAAACTGAATATTGAGATTCAGAATGAATGTGAACCATGCAAAGCAGGTGCTCCGTAAATCACGTGAACTATGCCACTGCCATTTGTTTCCCTCTTTTCAATGCAGGAAGAAAGAGTAGGACACAAAACAGCCTCTGTATGGGTACACTAGAAGTAGGTAGACAAGTGGAGGAAGTTTAAGGGGACACATGAAAATCTTTGCTAGTAAAGTTGTAAATTTATGATTGTGTGTTGTTTTTTTTCCTTCCTTTAATCAACCAGGAGATGGCAGTAATCTCTCGTGTTCTCATCTTCGGTCTGTACCAACTACCCTAAACTCTCACAGTTATTAGGAATAGTTTATAATGATCATAATGATAAAATGCAAGTCCAACTCTGTGAGCAAGTCATTTAAATTCAGTTATGAAGTCATATAGTTATTTAAACCAGATGTGAGCTCTGTCCCACAAACAAATTTCCAGCCCTTAAACAAATCACAGTGAACCAGGATCTTTGACTGCTGCAAGCTAGATGCTGATAAGGATAAACTTACAGGGACGCAACTAATAAATAATAAGCTCATGATTAATCTATCCAATGAGTTTGGTGCTAGTTAATCTTTTGGTCTTTAAAATATGAGAACAGGCAGGAATTTGCATTTTTTTTAAGCATAAAACTATTATGTATTTTACTTTTTTTTTGTGGCTAATAACAAAAGTGTACCATCTAGTTTTTTAACAATTTATCAATGAATTTATTAAAGTGTTATTGTCAGGGTGCCAATCAATATTGCATTTGTCATGAGACACACATTTCAGTCAAGGATGCCCCGCCCGTCTGTAAGTGGACTGATAAGAGCGTGAAGTGACTTGTAATTTCTCGGTGTGTTGGTCATTGTTGTTGACACAGTTTCAAGCTCACACAGGAGTTGAGTTATATGATACCTTCTCAAGTGTTCAACCCTCGCTGTACGAGGCCACACCTCTTCGGCAGGCAGCGCTTTCGTAGCGGTGAGTGTCTCACTCCTGCCCAGACTGCACGCGGCTAAGGTTTTTTGTATCTCCGTTCAAGTTGGGAATTCTGTGGGACAATTTTCACTGGTTGGATTTTGAGTTTTCCATGAAGTAGAGTAAGTTTGTTTTTTGTTTTTGTCCAAATGACATTTTTCATAAAGCCTACAAACACCAGTGTGTATTAATTGGATTAATGTAGAATATCTGAAATTGTACTATTTAATCTGAATCTTTATACACAGGGAAATTCTTTTATTGAAACTGTTACTTGTCCTCAAGGATGTAAAGTTGTTCAAAAAGTATTTCAAACAAGAAAAAAATGTTTTACCGGCAGTTAAATCACACCAAACCAAATACCTGCCTGTAAAAATTTAACAAGTTTTCAGTTCACTTGCAACTGAGAACGCAACTTCATCCATGCGTGGAAGATCGATGAGTGCAGGTTATTTCCCGGGGATTTTAACTTGACTTCAACTGGCCAAGTGGGAAACGGAAAACTCAAAAATGCTCTAAGGCATATAACCGGACTCCCCAGATTTTATTGTAGAGGATATACCTTGGTTTATTGTTGGAAACAAAAATTAACCTTAAATCATCAAAATGTCTCAGAATAAAACAGAATAATTGTTTCAGTAACTGAATATTTATAGAAATAATTTTTCCAGCTTAACAAAAATGAGAAATATGATTGCGGTTTTTCAAAGTCTCAAATTTTCTGCTTTTGTCTGTTTTGTCGGTCTGAGAGGTCCTTTAGATGTTTGTACTGACATTAGGCTATTAGAATTAGTGGTGGCTTAATTCATTGAAAAAAATTTATTGATCAGTCCAGTGGTCCTGAAAGGGCCATTTTTGGCTTACTTTGCTATAAATCTTAAAGTTGTGCTGCATCATTTAAGTTCATTTCCACAGATTGGGACCATTAATGTGTATAAACTGAGAATGCTCTGTTTGTTCCTCCCTCCTTTGTTATCTCTGAGCTAATAGAAACTGATAAGATTCTGACACATGGCTTTAATCTCGATCACTTCTCTCAGTGTTGTAACAAGCTTTTCCTGCTGCTGTGCAGCGTTGTTTATTAGCCACACAGCTAAATCAGTGTTAGAAATCTTCTTCCCAGTAAGGGGTCTGTTTTGAGGCCTAATTAGTAGTTTGTTTATTATTTTGACTTTTTACATTATGCAAGTGTCGTTAAAAAAAAAAAAAGTGCTGTTCTGTGTAGGATTATGTTGATCCAGTCAGTCGCATGAAATCAGTGGCGACACCCCTAATCTGTGGATGATAAAGATTGTGTCGGTGTATCTGCCGAAGATCGTGTGTGGCTGCGTTTTGTTTTTGGTTTGTTTGTGTTTTTTTAATTGCTTGGTTTAAGATGTTAGTGCTCAGTGATGATGTCGTGGCTTTTTATTGTCTTGCTGTAACTGTGCAAAAACACCTGGCAGTTATCTGTGATTCAGAGGTGTGGAGGTCATGGTCACAGGTTTCTGGATGGATGTCATGGTTATGTCATTTTTAGGATAGTAAAAGATAATAGGAAACCTTTTTGTAGCTCTCTGCATGTTTCCTGGTGTTACCCAATAGCTCGACCAACATTAAATTGGTTCTCGTATAACATAGCTGACTTCACCTTCGGTAGTTGTTCCTTTGCTTTCTAGTCTTAGCTGAAGTTGACCTCGCCTGTGTGCTGGAATGCAACCACCGTGGCATTCCTCTATTCACTCTGTTAATTATTAAACCAACAAGCTTCCCAGTATTTATTTGCCACCAGATGGATTTATAACTCATGCACTGTGAGCCAGCTATGACACGGAGTGAGTTAGTTGCAATCATGACATCAGAGCCTAACAAACAGGCCGTCACAGGAAACACCCTAGACTTGACAACACATATGTGTACTCATGCTGCGGACGACTGACTCCACCTGTCTAAGAGTTCAAAGAGGCAAGTCACACCTAAATCACTGAAGGAACAGGTCACAGATTAAGTAATGGGCGGTCTTTGCAAAGCTTGTGTGTTAATGATGTTTGCCTTTAATCTGGTTTCAGGATTTTTTTTATTACGCATTTGGTTTTATTTGAAGTATAATGTCTAGTTATTTAGGATTATTCTCAGTTTTTTTCCCTTGCTGTTGGATTACCTTAGGTTGCAGGATTTGTGAATAAACTCCCAAATTCTGAATCAAATTTGCTAACGCTTACTTTGTCCAATTCAGGCCTATGACACTTAAAAAAATAAATACTTTTTCTTTTTTTTTTAAAAGAAGCTGTCTCTTTAAACTAAATGAAATTCTTACTCAACAGAAGGACATGGTATGTGACATTATCCTTTGCTTCCACTGAAGAACAGGAATAGGCAGTCCATCTACTGACATGGAGGGCAATGGGGAGATCAGCGACACTGACAGCGGCATCATTCTTCATTCAGGTAAAAACAAAAAGAAAAATTCAGTGTTTCAGTATTTTTTTTTTAAATTTTTTTTTTTAAATGTAGGGGCACGACTTTCATAACATGCTTAGTAATAAACTATGCACTCTAGTCATTGCACACTGCAATATGGTCATTACATTTGCTACAGAGGTGAGATTTCAAACTGTTCCCCAGCTACAGTCAGGAGGAACAAACTGGGCAACGTTAACCACCTCTAATTCTTTCATTGTTGTGAAAGTAGGAAGTAGAGTTAAATGTTAGACAGTGTTGACAGTTTTATCTCAGAATGAAAAAGCCATGTGAGAGTTCACGATTTACATTTTTTTACTTTTTTTTTGTTTCCTCTCATTTCAAAACATTTAGAATAACATGTGAAGAAACTAATTTCAGTTATGGATCTTTGTTGTTCTATTTTTGTTTGTTTTTCACTTGATTTTTTTACTTGAAGATCTCAAACTGTGTCTGTTCTTTGAAATATTGTGGTTTAGTAACAATGCAAATACTTAAAAATAGACAAAACTGTCAGATGATCACAATCCACACAGCTTTATTTCCACAGGCTGAAGACTGAAAAGTCATCGGCCTTACTGACTGACTCAGTAGTCAGGCCGCACTCCTACATGTGTGTGACTACACTGAGCACTGATGTTCCCCTCATGTCCAGTTTGCTCGATGATGACCTGTAACAAAAGAGTGCTTTGTTTGCAGTTTATACGTCAGAAACTGTTCAGTAAACTACTTGGGGGTTTTTGTTTTTTTTTTGGTGGGGTAGTGTTTTAAGAAATACGGGGTGTATCAAAAAGAATCATTTGGTTTCAAAGGTAATGGACTTTTTGAAAAATATTGCCTTTGCAGTAAGAAGGAGTAAATTTTGCTGAATATAAAATTTGACATACAAAACTTACAGTGTTCACAAGTGCTCAATGTGTCACCCCCAGGATTCATGTCCATCTGTGTCCATACAAACTCCATGAATCCCCTCTTTCTAACAGTGCGTGTTTCGATCATTACCGGTGAGCGGATGCAGAATTGAAGCACTTTGATATTGGATGAGTCTTTTGATAAACCCTGTATTGCAGACAGTTAAGATAAAATCAACACTGTAACTAATGGAAAGTACAGCTGTTGTTGTTTGCAACGTGCAGTTGTACCCTGGTTGCAGAAAAATCAGTTATGTTCTCGATAAAATAATCTCCAGTAACTTTTCACTTTCATTCCTTTCCATTCAAAGTCAGGCAGATGTTATCCACTAAGGTAAACAAACAGCAGGATGAAACTAGTGCAGCAGAGACCATAGTTTTCATTCTTCACATTCATGGAAACCTTTTGCTGCCTACAACCTACACAATGCAACCACTGCTGACACTTGGGTCAGAAATGTGGACGGTATGCTTGTAGTAGCCATTGTATTCAGAGATGTAAACAGAGATGAGGAATAGCTAAAAGAGGTTATGTCTGCCTAACTCTGTAACCACTTTTTTGTTTTATTTACACATAAAGGCAACTTTTGGGTCTAATTCAAACAACTTTCTGAGTTTTGAAATATGAGTAATGCCTCCGTCTTCCCTAGGAGGACATAATGAGATGTAAATACATTTTCACTTGTTATCTTATAACATCCTGTAACAGTAAGTAAATAGACTTTTTTTTGTTATTTAACAAATTTAATAAATATCCAGCTACAGCATTTCATGAATTTGGTGCAATAGGATTGAAGTCCAACATTGGAGTGTACATACTGATCATAGCAGAGCAGGGCGAGTTGCTCGTTGGTCACAAATGCGGGCTGCAAGAGGTTAAACAATTTGCCTGCCCAAAGGCGCAACTGGACATTTTAAGTCCAGCCCTTGTAAACATGCTGATCTTTGTATTTTGTCATTTTTTAATGGGGAGGATTGCCCATTGCCCATACCCATTTACTTCAGGGTGTCAGTAATGTTGCCTCTCCTCTTTGCTCATCTTCCTCACAGTATCATATAATTAACGGCAAACATTAGCCGTCTTGTTTTTGCACACTCATTAGTTTCTGCTGATTTGCTTTGGCCCCTCTGACATTCCTTGCGCCCTAATTGAGCCGCACGATCTTTGTTCTATGCAATGAAAAAATGTCACACTAGAAAGAATAGGGCGATTATGACTGTGAGGAAGAGGAATTTCTCAGCCTATTGTAGTGCTGTCACTTTTTTTTTTTTTATCCTATCGCGCCTCATATGTTTGTCAGTACCTGCAGGGATTCTGTTAATAATCTCTGAAGGTATGTGGTGCTCAATGGATGATGCCTGAAACCACTCCCATAAGCCGGAGACCTAATGGCATTAGTCACCAAGGCTACAGACAGCACCAGTCCAACACTCGTGTTGTTTATAGTTACAGAGGAGCTGACGGTTATTTTGCTTCAGTGTTACTAATTAAAACAGCAGATAAAACAAAGGATTTATTATTTTTTCCACTGTTATTGTTGCTTTCGGTTTCAGTGCCTCCATTGTTAATCTGCTTTAATAATATGGCTGTATTTTTTTTTTTCTCCAGCTGCTCTTAACAGACATACAAGTATACATCATAAACAACCCTTTATATACACTCACCAGGAAAAAAAACTAGATCTAAATGGCAGAGTACAGATAAAATATGTGAGTACAATTGAATTTGTATCTCCGTAGTAGTCTGACTTCTCTGTAAGTATGACATAATTTTAAGTTTATTTACTCAGTTTTTATTTTTGTGGTGAATTTTTTTAAGATCCAGGCATTTTTGTGCGCATAGAGTTGTCACTTCCGCACAACGCAGTTCAGAAGCGCCTAAAATAAGGACAGTATTGAAACCAGACATCAATATCAACAGAAACTAAGCATGTTAAGCTTCACAAAGGCGGGATTTGTTGCAGGACTCTTCTTTGGAATCAGATAAAATTTGCTAGGTTCAGCCAAATTCAAGATGTTTTAAAAGCTGGAGGCTGTGACTGTTATGGCTGTCCCCGTTTAACCTCCATTGGAGTTGGACAGTAGCAAGCATGGATGTTTCTTGAGCTCTAAAGTTTACTGTTTCTCCTGCATATGTGTGTAATTATTGTACATGTTGGTGTGTAACCACTGTTGAGATTTTCAAATCTCGGTTCGAGATTTGAAATCACACTGATGACGATGAGGTCTCAAAAACTCACGTATCAAATATAATATACTTAGTAAGTTGTTATGTACTTAAACAAGGAAATACTAGAATGTCACATCATCTCAGATGTGTTCTTGTCCTCCTTTGCCATTGCAGGGTCTGACAGCCCAACAACCCACACAAAGGATGTGACCACACACACGCGGGCCATAAAGATCAAACACCAGGAGCTCCAAGAGAAGTTAGAGATGTGCATACATGAGCTGAGGAAACTGTGTATCCGAGAAGCTGTAAGTAATGCTTAGTCCACTGGTCATCCACAGATCAACGGTTTAAAATCTGGCGAGGCTGCGTGTTACAATGAAACATGTCACAGAACAAATGAGTCACATACTTATGATCATCTAATTTATCCCTTCATTAAAGTCTTAATGGTTTAAGTAGATCTACACAAAGTAAAGACAATTGTTAGGAAATTAGGCAAGCTGTTACAAGTACAGCTTGTGCTCAGACTGGAAGCGCACTGCAGATGATTCAGCATCCATTTATGAAGGATTAAATTGGTGGGGCAGTTTTCTTGTTATGTTTTCGTGTTAACACAATGACATGCCAGAGGGCCATTTCATGTTTGTTTAATGAGAATATTGGTAGCACAAGTGGATGGACGAATATGAATGCAAAGTGACTGACGATGGGACGATAATGCGAAATCACAGGACAGTCATGGGTTGCAGTTTTTACATGCTCCATTTCCGAATCAACCCATCCATTCTTTTTAAACACTTATTTAATACATAGTTGCAGATGAGCTGGAACTGACCAACAATCACCTCTGGCTTTAAAATCAGAGCGGTGGGCTGTTAGGAGACCCTGGTTAAAGGATCGGAGAGGCCAGCTGCTCTGATAAGGTCTACGCAGTTGTACAAGCAGGGGCCTGTCCATGCAGATCTTTATATGTTAGCAACAGAACGGGGATAGGCAACTCCAGGCCTCAAGTGCCGGTGTCCTGCAGGTTTTAGATATGCCCTTGATCCATCACAGTGATTCAAATAGCTAAATTACCTACCCAACATGTCTTGAAGTGAAGTTCTCCAGAGGCCTGGTAATGAACTAATTATTTTATTCTGGTGTGTTGACCAGGGTCATATCTTAAACCTGCAGGACACCGGCGATCGAGGCCTGGAGTTGCTTACCCTTACTAACAGAATTTTATAGTGGATTTTTTATTCACTGGAAACTAGTGAAATGGTGCAAGAATAGGTGTAATATATGACCACCAGCTAGTTTTTGTTAGTAGCCTGGCTGCTGTATTCTGCACCAGTTGGAAATAATCTATGGAGGACTGAGAAATGCAAAAACAAACAGTGAGCTATTCTCTCTTTTCCTTTTAGGTAATTTAGAAGGAATAAGGCCAACACCAATTCTAACTAATGCATTTTCAAGATTATCTCCATTATCCATCGTACCTGTTCTGTCATCCCATTTCCTTTCAGACAGACTGTGTAGAGAAATCAGTCCATGTAATGTGGCTGTAGTGAGTTTTGTATAAATGCATTATAGCTGTTAAAGACTTGGGTTTAAGCAGTTTCAGCCACAATTTGGATCCAGCATGAGACTTTTGTTCATGTCATCATTTTTCATGTTAGGTCTTTTCTCTTTTCTATGAAATGAAATCTAGAAATTTCCCAACTGGACACACACTCAGATTCAGACATGTTCATGACGTGCATGGGTGCTCTGGGGTAAAATCCCAGGACCGATCATTCTTTCCTGCTGACACTTGGGCAAGGCAGTCCTGTTGGGGCATGCTCTAGGTGAACTAATGAGAGTCATGATACCTCTCCCTGATCTCGGTGACAAAAGAATAAGTAAGCTTATTGGCTACACTTGAGATTTTTGTCTGTCTGTAAAGGCAGGTGACTCTGAGTGACTCAAAGTACGAGCTTCTTTTGTCTGATCTTTAATGAAATCAGAAACAGTGCTTTGCTTTTCTCTGGGTTCAGTAACGACACAAGTACGTAATACAGTGGGAAAGTGAAACCCAAAGAATGTGTTGTGAAAGAAAACCTATGCAAATGCAAAATTGTGCAACCGCTTCTCTGCACCTATAAGTCTGAACATGTAAAGAGATAAGAGGTAGATACTTGTACACCATTTCAGAACTAAAACATGGAGATGGTTGAGTAAACTCTTTGAAAAAAAACTGCCAGGAACAAAACTGAAGATATTTATCGGTGTTGATTTTTAAAAGAAGCCTTGTTTTGATTCACCATTTAACCAAGCTTCTGTGTATCCTCATAAAAATAAACTTTTATTCATTCTGAGATGTTGCTTTATGGACATTTGGATTTTAATTAGTTCCCTTTGTTTAGGAGCTGACAGGCCGGCTGTCAGAAGATTATCCTCTGCAGCCAGGAGAGAAGCCCCCACAGGTCCGCCGCCGTGTTGGAGCTGCATTTAAACTGGATGAACTCAAAATCCCTCGAGGAGCAGAGGTATAAGCCAAGACTGCACGATGGAATAGTGATCTCTTGTTGTTCTTTGTCTCCCTGCTAACCTGCCGTAACCTTTGCAGGATTCAAAATTGAGTTCAGTCGACGCTGCTCTGGCGCTTCAGATGAAGATATATGAAGCTGCACGGAAGCTCTGCGAAGAGGAAAACTTGGGCAAGTCTGTCAGGAAGAGCCGCCTGCAGCAGTGCAAAAGGGAGGAGAAGAAACTCAAGCTTCTACAGGAAACGGCCTTCAGCCTTCGACTGGAGCATGGCCGATCATCACCACTCCCTGCCCTCAGTATTACGCAACCAGGTAAGGTGTTAATTCACATTCAGATCATAACGGCTCTTCATAGAAACGTTTAATTTTGATACTGAGTGTCTTTCGGTTTTGTTTTGTTTTTTTTAGATCTTGGCACATCTGATGACAGCTCTCTCTCTGATTCTGTTGTGCAAGATGAAGGTAACGTTCTTGCTCATTTCTTTAAAAGCTCTTTCTCTCTCCTTTCTTTCTTTCTTCCTTTCTTCCTTTCTTCCTTCCTTCCTTCCTTCCTTCCTTTCTTCCTTCCTTCCTTCCTTCCTTCCTTCTAGTTTAAAACCCTCACAGTGTTTATCAGATGACTAGATAACCACAAAAACTTCACGAGAATTCAGTTGTTTCCTAAATACTGTCATTCTCAAAGGTAGAGAGTCTGCAGTGACAATAAATGTTATCCATGCAAAATCCTTTACCATACTCATCATTTGTGGGGGTTTTGTTTGTTTTTCCTAGAAGTCACAAGTCAGTCTTCACAGCCTTCTTCAGGACTCCCTTATCCAGCAGAGACAGATCCTCCCCAGCTGCTCCCTCCGTCCACGCAGTCTTGCGTGGATGGCGCCTACATGTCTCCATGTGTGACTCCACAGTCCCTGCAGCTGAACCTGAGTCACTCTCCCCATCCAAGCGTTGACTCGAGCTTTACCTCGAGCCCAGCGTATGACCTTCCTCCCATCGAGCACTCCCCGTGGACCGAGTCAAGTCTTGACCAGCCCTACCAGAAGAGCAAGAAATCGCGCTCGCCCATCAAGATGAGGTAACACAGGTTATCCATTATAACTCCTTTCCTGTTCATCGAGTTGTGAGGATTTGAAATGCAAACTATGATTTGTGGTGTTATGTAAACGAACGTTGGATTCTTTGGAAGGAATCCAGCTGGATTTTTTTTCCAAAGAATCCAACAACCAAATGAGGTTTAAAATGAAAAAAAACATCCTCTCGCTTCTAAAGTTTAAAAGGAAAACTGTTAATTAACATGTTAAAAGTGTAAGAAATTCCTTTACTTTACAACAGGTTATTACTATCTACTTTAGAGAAGCCATTTTCATTAATAACCTTTTTTATCACAGCCATTAATGCTCTGAATTATATCGAACATGTCAAATGTCTAATACTGCCATCTTCTGTTTTTGCAGCAGTCAGTGTGCAGAGCCAACTGAAAACTAGCTATATATATATATCTATAGATATAGATATATAGATATAGATATATATAGATAGATAGATAGATATATAGATATATTATTTATGGAAACTCCTGCCACTGATAATGTGTATTCTTCTTATCTTCTATTCGAAGTGTGCGTGTATTTGTCCATACTGTCCATCCTTCATGTAGTACCCACATTAAACATTTACAAGAAATATTGTTATATTAATTACTCTGCTATTTTGTGTGTTCAGCAGTCCAGCCAAACCTGAGTCTTTGCCACCTTTGGAAGCTTGTTTAGCCCAGTCTGCTCTTCCTGTTCAACTTTCCCATCTAAAGCTGAGTCGCACCCAGTCAAACAGTACACCCTCCACCCCAGAGATGCGAGTGCACAGACAGCTCTCCCTCAGGTAGCTACACCTCACATATGTTATTAATTGCAACCTGTGTGGTGCTCCTTTTATTTAAAAATAAGGATAAACTTATTTAAGTCTCATGCAGTTTCTTTGCAAAGTAGCTTTGTTATTGTGTTTGTTATAATTTTTGTGGTTTGCACAGGTTGTCCTCTCCTGACTCTGCATTTCAAAAGGAGCGCGGTCGCCCCAGAGGCCCAAGGAGGCGGCTGACCGAATACTCAATAACTTTACCAGAGACTCCATCCCCTACACTGAACCATAGAAGCCATGCTAGCTCTGAGGACACCAACTCTGAAAACTCGTTTCCTTCTTACAATAGCTCCCCATGTCGGGAATTGCCCTGTGATTTGCCCAAACCATATCCATCTGCATTCCTGCTCCCCAGCCCAGTTGGCAGCTATGGACCTCAAGCTTTCCCGCATGCTGGCTTTTACCGTAATCCCCGGCAGCAGCCCAGTCCTGGTATTCCGAAACCTTTTTACAATGAAGAACTGGTCTACAATGAGATGGATATGCCACGGAGCTATTTCCCCCAGCAAGCTCCAGCTTCCTCAAATAGATATGATCATAGGTATAAAGACACTGCAGTACTTCACCAGAGAGTACAGAGGCCCTTTCCTCCTGATATTAGAATCACACCACCAGCAAATTGGGACCATCCACACTGCCATGCTAATGGTCTCCCACGACAAGTAGTGAACGAACAGCTAAAATCATGGCACAGGCGCAGTCAGCAAAGAGCACCCAGGTCTCGTTCTCTTGACAGGCAGGGAGCAGTGCGGATGAAAACCGTCTTTGTCGGAGAGTCGCCCTGCTACCAAACTCAGCAGTACCATGAGCAGGTAAATGAGCTAAGCTTATTCATTTTTTCAAACCATTTCATTCTGCTTTCTTTAATAGAGTCATAAGTAGGCGAGAAATAAATAAATGTTGATATTATAGAGACCAAATCTTTGCATTGTGATGATCTGACACAGTAACACTGTACACACTTGTCTTCGTTTTTAAATGCTGGCAGCTGTTTGAAGTGAAAGTGAACAATTACTTTGTGTTGCTGCAACAGTGAGAATAAGCTGCATTTTACTGCTGTACGTACGTCGCCGCATGTTCATCTTTTCTTTCTGTTGATTATTTCTAGGTTATTCAGAGAGGGGCTCTCCACAGAGCTGCAGAGGATGCTCAAGGCCGCTGGTTTGGAGAGGACGCCTCTCACTTTTACAGCCAAGTATAAAGAGAAGAAACTTGGATCACGAACATAACTCTGTTAACGTAAAGACAGCAGATTTCCCATTATACCAAAGTGAGATAGAAAATTGATTAATAGATTATTTTTTTATTTCTATCAGTACTTTTCATGAAAGTTCTCGTTATCCTGGAGTGAAAAAAATGGAGCATCTTACAAAACAATGTTACATCGCACAGCACTAACTATAGTCTCCAGGTTACATAAATCAGACATCCTCAGAAATGTGAGTGCAGTGTTTGTTTGTTTTTTTGGCCATTTTAATATTTACAGGTTAAGCATTGATCTGAATGCCAGTGAATTACTATTAATGAAGCAGCCAGCTAAATTTAGGTCTATCCATTGATTAAACCTTGCAGGTTTCTTATCATTCCTTCAAATCTGAAGCAGACAAACAAAATGAAAAATGGCGGAAGAGATGACATCAGATCCTACAAAGAATCAGCTACCAAAATGTGTGTAGTGTAGTCAGATCACAAGTGTAAATGTTTCCAAAATAATGTTGTCAAATGTAAAGTTGTATTAGATATGAATCTGGGATGAATTGATATTGCTTGATTGATATTGAACTACCTTAGGTACTTTAGATCCACACTAACTTTTTTTTTAAAACACAATGGATGTGCTTCCTGCATTTATAACATGCAGAATTAAACAGGGTTAAAAAATAGAGTTTATGGTGCCTTAAATGCAGTAATGTGGACAAGACGTATACATGTATTGAAATGTGTTTTAAAACAAGAAAATATACGCGTTAGCATGGTCTTAATGTGACATAGATGTGGTTATCTCTAGCTTAAAACAAACTAAATAATTATTTTGAGAAATTTACCCCCAAACAGAGAAACTAGGTTTCTGCTGTTTGCTAGTTGGAAAACTAATATACTCCTTTTCATCCTACCTGTATGAAGGAACTGAATCTACTGCTAAAATAATGTAAATTAACAACACATAAGTGTGTGTTTTGTTTTTTGTTTTGTTTTTTCATCCTGTTACCTGAGATTATTTTATTCACAGTTTTAATGAATTTGTGCTGCTTTAATTCAAGATCCCATGTTTTACCTCTTTGTCACATAGTTATGGAGGCAAATTTGACTCCATAACAAATTTGTCTACTTAAATCTTTCTGTAGTTGTGCCAGTTAACTTGAACTAACAGACTTAAACAGCTAGGTGAAACTAGACACTAACTCATTCACATGGGATGGTGGAAAATTGAGCAGAGGCTTGAGGCTTGGCAGCTATTAGTGTGTCAAATTGTAATGTTTTGAACTTCATCCGTGCCTTTACCTGCGTCTGAGAGAGCAGCTCACTAACCTTTCTGTTAGCAGCAGTGATAGTTTGACACTGAGGTGGACACAAAAACTCCAAGCCCACCACTCTCAAGTAAACAAACTTCTAATAATAGATATTTGAGAATCAGTCATGTTAGAGCAAATTCAGCTACAGATTCACGCTGACTGGTCTCTCACAGTAATCTATTTATCTTAATTTATTGTGATTTGCACCACTGGACCCGTGAAAAGTCAGACTTGAAATTAAATAAATTATGGACTAGAGTTTGCAAAACAAATCAGGTGTCTAGTTTACAAAAAGAAAAACAGACCACAATCATGTTACCCTTTGTGTCTCTTTTTTTTACTGTCTTTTATTATTTATCATTTACAGTAGTTTAAGTGGATTTATTGTGTTATGTTGCTGTTTTAAAAATAAATCTGTGAAAGTGTTTTCCCTGTGGAGATAAATAAAGAGTATTGTTTGAGTATTGTTGAGTTTAATTAGCTTATATTGTGTGTTGTGGCAGGACCTTTGCAGTACAAATATTTCCTGAAGACATTTTGACATGTCAAGGCAGAAAAAATAAGTGTAAAAGTACGCCATCATGACCATATTTTTGCTTGAATGTTTAATTTTTAAGATGTTGGCTCACTATCACACTGTTTGGTCGTCCACGGGCAGAACCGATCATGTGACTTGGACTATCACTGCCTTTTGTGCCATTTACCTTTAAAAGAGCAAGGATGGCATAAAATCATACAAAACATGACTGAGAAAGGAGAAGAGGAGCTAACAAAGTATAAATTATGAAGTTACCGTTGTTTTGTTTTACACTTGGAGTCAATGTGCTGCTGCAACAATTTTTATATAAACTTCAATAATACGGAAAACGGTGTGAGATGAAGTAACACTCCTTAGTCGTTTATGATTGGTGACTTAAAAGGTGAAAATTTTATAGCATAGAAACTCACTTTTATAAACTGTAAACAGGAATTTTTGCATTAATATTTGAAACATTACCCAAAAGAGCAGGTTAGTCACTGTTTTATATCTGCGATGAGTTTAAAAAGGGTAAAAAAAAATTACCATGTATATTTTTAGAATGTTTCTAGAAAGCTGCACAAGTCTACTTTTAATCCCTCAGTCATAAAATGCTGATGGGGTATTATCATCACCACCTGGCGGGCAGCGTGGACACCCACATTTGTGAACACAATAAACACAATAAATGGGGAAACTAGCCGAGATGGGATTTTTAAATTGCTACTGTAGATGAATCTACTAAAAATCTCGGAGGAGTTTAAATATTGGTGATCTTGACTTAAAGGTCAGAGGTCAAGTTTTCTGCAAATCTCATGAACATGATGATTCAAGATCAAAGTCGTATGTTATATATAAGTCATATTTAATTTTCACATTAATACAATAACTGCATCTACTAGGAAGTTGGGTGGGTCGCGCAGGGGGGCTATGTAGCATCCCTGGCTGAATGATGGTCTCGTGTACTGATACTTCACAGAGGTTTTATTGGAAGTTTTTATTGAAACATTCAGTGAAGACACCGTAAGAGCTAGGAGCAAAACAAAACCCACAATATTACTACCATAACATCAAAATATCAAGGAAACAAATTTCTCCTGCTCACATATAGCATACAAATCAAATTTACATCAC